>VZTI01003883.1:830428-892874 GCA_013397865.1 Struthidea cinerea | reverse complement strand
ACAGCCCCGGCTTGGGCAGCGCCCGGGCAGCGCACGGAGCCGGTAAGCGCCGCGCGGGGACGGGGCCGCGTTTCCTCCTCCCGCAGAGCGGGACTCTGTCTCGCCCATCCTTCCTCCCTCCCCTCTCCAGCCGTGATTGGGGCCTCCCAGCTGTTTCCTCTGCTCCCCAGATGTTGGGCAAGAAGAGGGCTGGTCCTACCTGGGGTAGCGCAGGGCCTCGGGGTGTTAGGGGTCCATCCTGAAAATGAGAGCATCAGAGAACATCTGGCAGAGGTTAATCCAGCTAAGGGCTGGCAGAAGGTGATGGGTGAAAGACTTGGGGCACTGCCTGGGCCAGCAGTGGGACAGGCAGTATGAATGACAGTTCTATCAAGAAATGAGATCTGATGGCAGCAAAAGGGCTACTGGTAAGAACTTTGCATGTTTATTTTTTCTTAAAAGATGCTGTGGGGTCATGGCAACTTCCTTGCAGATAGATGAGTCATGTAGTGCATGCGTGTCAAGTAAGGCGCAAAAGGAAGGAAAAGTATCTGGATTAGCATGAAGATCAAAGAATTGTCTTGTTATTGAGGAGTGGTGGACAGCTGTGCTAGGTAGTGTGCACAGCACACACCTGCATGCCAGTCCTTTGCTGGACTGTGGGACGCTAGGATATAAGGAAGTCAACTGCTCCCATTTCTTGGCTAGGGGTCACGTCCTGAAAAGTGTTGGATTCTGCTGGGCTCATAAGTTCTTGTGACTCCCAGTGTGAGAGCTGGTGGGTCAAGAGTTCAGGCCATGTGCAGCACCTTCTGCATTCTTCTAGGCGTTCTCAGGGGAAGAGCCAGGACGCACAGCAAGCACTGCAGGTGAACACAGGCCTAGGAAGAGGTGCAACTGCAGAAAGGGAGATTGGTTTGACACTATACAAAGTTGAAGGTAAACTAAGTACTAGTATTCGAGCCAGCAGAATATCTTGGGTTTGGAGAGTAGGTGGTAGTTTGCCTTCAGGTTAATGGAGTGCACACAGGACCAAAGGATTTCCTGTCTCTCACCTACCTGATAGTTCTTTTTGTTATCTCATTGTTTCTGACTTTGTTTTTCAGAAAAACTGTGATTCAAGAAAGCCACCATGAAAGGTGAGGAAGTTCGGCAGAGGAGAAAGGAGGGAAGGTCTAGGAATGGAGAGCGATCCAGGCACAAAGGAAAGAGCAAGGGTAAACACAGAGACAGCCGACTTGGCAGCCAGGAAGCAGAGGATGTCTCTCTTCATGCACAGCAGAAGCTGCTGGCTGAGGAGAAAGCGGCCACGGCAAAGTCACAGGAAGAGTCAGCCATCTCAATTTGTCTGCAAGTCCTCCTGCCATACCTCCTAGCTGGGCTTGGCATGGTCTTGGCAGGCATGGTTTTGGATTATGTTCAGGTAAGGGAAAGAAACTCATCTGACATACCCGATATGGGATAAGTGGCGGACTGTCCTTCAGAGGCAGGGGATTTGCTCTGGGAAGGGCATAGTAAGGGAGGATTTGCAGCAGTTTCCTATGCCAGCATGTCCCTCAAAGTCAGCTATTATGTACTGTGCAGCTCTCAAGAGACAACCTGTGGTGCTTTACTGGCACCTTTCCTCCTCTGGATAAAAAAAGAGAACGTGGTACTAAAGAGTGCCTGAAAGATGATTAGGGGCATGCAGTCCTGTGCAGAGATCTCCCTTTGGTCCTGGGAAGAGGGTGGGTGAGTGCAGCCCCAAGGCTGGGGTGGCACAGTGCTGTCCTGCAGCAGATAGATGGTGATACCACTCACGGATGTAGCTCTGGACAGTCCTGCATCCTCTGCTTCCTTGCACAAGGTGTCAGCCAGCCCAGCACTGTTAACTCTTCATGCAACAGCTCAGCCCTGCCTGTGCACCTTTTATAAGGCCTCATAGCAGATGACTTCAATCCTTTAAGTCCCATTTCTGACTCTGTGATGGTCAGGGATCTTTCCTCCTCTGGTGCAGCAATACAGACCTTTCAGTCAGTTGTCAGCACCTAATTTTAGACAGTTTAAAGCTGCAGTTAATTTCCAGATTATCAATTGCCGTGCCTCTGCACTCTGGGTTACTCTCCCTGCATGCCTCTTTGTTAACCTTGTTATTTGACTAACTAGCTGTGAGGTCAAACTACCCTGACCTATCTGATACAGTGACACTGAAACTACTGTGCTTACATTGACACCTTTCACAAATCGGGAGCTGTGTTCCTTTGTCATTAACCCAGGGCTGATCTCCCTGAGCTAGAAGAGCTATAAAGGCTTAGGAGTGACACGGTATCCTTAACTGACCTTAGCATGTACTTCGTACCCAGCAGAATGTCTAGTCAGATCACAGAACACCAGGCAAATTCAGAACCCAGTGTCAAACCACTTTTTGTCTCCTTAGATGTTATTCCCAAGAGTCTTGAACACTGAGCAGCCACTTCCATTTTTATTTTTTAGACTTTTTAGACCTGCCTGTTCCTATGGATCTCCGACATTAAATGTATGTTTCTTCCTACTGTGAGTTATTGAAGTGTGAAATGGTTTGCAGATGGGTTTACGATGTTGGAGGAGGACTTTTCTTTCAATGTTTCTTCCCTGGGAGGTTTTTTTCCTAGGAAGAACTGAGCCACTAATATGAACAGAATGTGAGGCAAACCTCATTCTCCTCTGAAACTGCAAAAGTCTGGTTTCTGTTTTTGCAAATAAAGAGCTAACTAAAAGCTATCATGTTAGTGCTTAAAGTATGGGAAATCAACCCATGGAACTTCTCATAGGAAACGTGGCTTCTGGCAATTAGCACAGCGGCTGTTCGTGCATGACCATGGACTGCTTGAGCACATCTCATCATGGACTTGCTGCTGCTCTTCCTTCCTGAGCCAGTCCTGGCCTTTGCCTGGCTGCTGCTGCTGTTTATGTGGGACAGCAGTGGGTCCTTGAGAGCGCTGGGGCCCCAGGCACTCTCCATCTGCCTGCTTTCCATCTCTCCACACAAGTTCTCTTCTCTGCCCTTTCCTGAAGTGGGGAAGAGGAGAGCAAGGTTAGAAACAAAAATACACTGCTTGATGTAACAGAGAGCTCAGTCAGGAGTAGTCGTGCTCGAGCAAGTGGGACGTGCAGTCCCTGAAAATCATTGTCCTCCCGTGAGTCCATGGTGTTGGAACAGAGCTGCCTGTTGCTCACACTGCCATGCTGTGAGAGCATTCGTGGGCATTTCTGTCTCTTCTTTGCAGGGATGGTAAGGTACATATAAAAATGTGCTCTCAAACACTTGCCATCTTTCTGTTCTGTTTTTTGTACTGTGCCAGTGGATGGAGGCCCTAGATCAGGGTCAGGACTCACCAAAGAGGCTGTTTCTGCTTTGACTCCTCCAGGACAATGCTACTCATTGTCTAGTTGGCAGCGTGGGGATAGGGTGTATCTGTGTGAAAAGAAGGGCACCTCCCCAGGTTTTACCATCTTGAGTGGTACAGCCATGAGCTATTGGGGATTTTTTTTTCATGTTTTCACTAGCTAGTTACAATCTTTTTCCCACTGTTGAGCAATGTTGTCTTTCTTCTCAAACCTACTGTATCTTTTCTGGACAAATAAGGTATATTTCTTTGCCAGGAAAATGGGATGCATCTCTCTGCTGACAACTGTGGTGTGGCTCTTTATCAGAGGCTCCTTAAATGCATAATAAAAGGACCCAATGTGCACACATGGGTCACCTGAACCAATTACCTTCTCTGCATACTGATTTATCGGTTGAGGGCTTTTTATTGGTGCTTGCTTAGAAGGAGAGAGATGGAGCGTGATAAACTCATAAACCCTGTCAGGCTGACGTTTAGTACAAGATGTGTTGCTGCTGTGTTTTTTAATGTCATTTGAGTCATTTAGGCTCATTGATATTTCCTTTACATTAATCTTTCTGCCTGTCATCAACCCAGTTAGCTGATACAGTGACATATGGGACTAGGTAGGCACACTATTAGAACTTGAAAACCTATGGTAGCTGTCCAGAAATTGTCTTTTATTTCCTTGAAGCCTCTGTGAATGACTAACCAGAACTGGGCCTTCATACTGTCATTTCTCTATTCCCAGCTGGTATAAAGAGGTTGGTCATGTGTGGTTATTATAGGATTTTTATTAACCTCCCTCTTCCAGCTATTGTGGGACTTTTTTCCAGTTAGATTAGCTGAAATGTACTCTCCTGTTAGCTTTCAGCTAACTGGACCATTGTTAGGTGGTGGAGACACATGTACACACCAAGGCAGCTGGGAGTGGAGAAGGTTTTAGGGGCTGTACCAAAATGACAGCCTGGAAAGCAGTGAAGGACAGAGCCTCTGTAGTCTGGGTTTGTTTTCCACCCTGTCATGCTTCCAGGGAGATCTGCTGTCACCTCAGCCTGTTAGGCTCCGGGCTTTGGTTTGTGTGAATTCAGACCAAAGAAACACTGTTTAAATGGCTGAGAGCTCCCTCAGTTCCCTATTTAGCTGCGAGCACATCACGTTCTCTCCAACTCCCCCGCAATGCTGGGGACCCTGTCACAAGGACAGAGTCCACAAGCCATTTTTTTCTCTCTGCAGAGCGTGTGAGGGAAGGGGTTGATCCATCCTAAATTGTGGTTTTTAAAGATTTTTGACCCTCTGATTCAATTAGTTTGCCCAGATTAATTATTGGAAAAGAGCCCCGGCAAAATACCATGACTCTTTTCCCTACATCCTTGACTTTGAGCTGAAGCCTTTACGGAGCAGGATACAGATTTTTTTGGCCGTATGTAGCTGTGGTGTAGCTCTGTTTTTTGACCTTGTATCAGCTGCTTAACCATGCAGCCTGTGGGGTGAGACCCCCTCTCTGAAAGGCAGTGCCTTCCCGGGAGCATGCAGGAGCAGCGTGTTTCACTTTAGAGCAGGAAGGGAGACCGGCTCGCAGCGCGCCCTTTCTCTCCCTTGCCTGTCGTGCACAGAGATTACGGAGCTACCTTAAATAGGCTCCGGCTATGACTCTTATCTTGGCCTTTGCAAACTAGCAGAAAGTTGAAGTGATGACAGCAGATAAGGGTGTTCGCTTTTGAAGCTTATTGGCTGGTTCTCTGCACTTTTTTCCCCCCAGAGCCAGTCATTCAGAGGTACCGCTGGCATAGCCCGGTTGCTCTGTCCGGCGGAGACCACGGAGCGGACACGGGGGGCCGGGGTCTAGAAGGGCAGATCTTGTGTCACCAGCCGGCTCAGCTGTGTCACCTGCCCGGGGGTGAGGCCTGCGTAATGCCGTCAGCTGAGAGAAACGTGGGCTCGTGCTTTCCTTGACCTTTCTTCACCTTGGAGAAGAGCAGAATGGATCGTGGTTGGTAACTCCCCACCTCCTCGGCCTCGGGACAGTGAGGAAAGTTCAGCAGTGCTTGCGGTGGGAGCGAGGGAGCTGGGCTGGTTTGCAGCAGGCTTACACATTAAACCATCGTATCAGGCGCACGCCGTGCTCTGACAAGAAGTGTAACCCGAGGAGAAAGGACACCAGTGTGTTTGAGCATGCTGAGGGATTCTTGTATGACCTGTCACTCTTTCAGTGCTGTAGCCTGAGCAGGTCTTACTGGTTTTTACCGAAGTGGTGGGAGCTGAATGGGGTGTGGGCTGATTTCTATTCATCCACAGACATCTCTGCAATCTTCTCTTCTCTTTTTTAATTCCCCCCTGGATATAAATCAGAGAAATTGTGTCCATCAAGTTTGCTGCCACCTGGGCTCAACCCAGCTGAACCAATTTTGGAGGATACCCTTGCTGCAATCGTCTGGACGTGCTCCTAGGAGGAGAAGAAACTTAAGCAATTTGGCATCGTTGCTGTAGTTTGAGGAAAAACATTCCTTCTGACTTTGGAGAGAGCTACAAGGAGGATCTGTGTGATGTCCTGATCTCCCTTCCATTTTCCTGCTGAGCATGGGGTAACAGTGTGTGACCATGGTGGTCACCCAGTTACAGCTGGAACTGTGCTTCCATGGCAAGAAGCTGAGAGGTTTCACCTGCAAGTTGACCAGGTCAGCCAGTGGATTTCTCCCAGAGACTTCATTCTCCATTGCCTCCCAGATTTTTGTGCCGTTCCTTCTGGCTGGCTTGGGAATGGTAGCTGCTGGCCTCTTGATGGATGTTGTTCAAGTAGGTACCTGTGATTAGGCAACGTGTGGTGAGAGGGTGGGCTAAGGCTCTGACCTTGAGTATTTGTGCTTGTTTTTAATGAGTGCGGTCCTAGCAGCCAGTCGGTAGCGTGGCTGTAGGCTTTTGCTGTGCTAGAGGGACACTATCCATCTCCTTTAGATCAGTAGCTGGGCTCCTTGTAATGTGGGATAGTGGTTTTCAGACTGGCTGCTTAACACTGTGCTGGGTGCGTTAGACTGGGTGCTCCCTTTTCTGTATTGAGCTAAAGACTTTGGCAAAGACTCCTGGGAAGCAACTGGATCAGACTGCAGCATATTCCCCTGTTGCATGATATCATTTCTTTCCTTCAAAAATTGCTGATAAGGAGATCTAGGTCAGGGTTGTTACTAACTACCTGTTTTACTTAGAGGCAAGTTCATGCTTTCAGTTCTTTGGAAACAACTTAATGAAATCTTTGATCTAGAAAGCATTTAGGTACTGTGATGAGAGGCATGCCATCATAAAATTATTAGCATTGCCTACAAACTGTGTGCTTCTTGGGCAGTTTCTGAGGTGGGTATTCTGAATTGAATAACTTCCACTGACTTCCAGGGAGTTCTGCTGCATTTACACCCTTATGCCCACAACCAAGATCTATCCCATCTGTCTTTCCTTTGTACCAGTGGCACAAATAGAAATGTAAAATTTGGTCTAGTTTGGGCATCTCATGCCGGTGGATTTACAAATCAAAAGGCTGGCAGAATTTCCCAAGGATATATCCTGCACTCTGAGCTCACTGGAGTACATTGGATTCTCTGGCATTAATACCACAGGAGGAGCTAAATATGGATACTTGAATGTTTGGAAAGACAATACCTTGCTTGTTTTTTTTCTTGTGCCGGAAGAAACAAAGAAGGCAGAGAAGTTGAATTAAAGGGAACACAAGGAGTATCAAAGAAGGGTTAACTGGAGTGGCACAGGCTGTTGCTGTGCTGTGTTTGTCATCTCCACCTTGTGCCATGCTTAGGCACAGACCTGTCTTGCAGCATTACAGAAGTTCTCAAACGACCCAAGATGTTATGCTAATAGTCAGCAGTTGTCTCAGACAAGGAGAAAGACAGAACATACCCACTCCGGACCTTGGAGTGAATAGGTCTTTGTCTAGAAGGAATCAATTCACTTGCTAAGAACTGGGCTGTGTTCAAAAATGTAACTGTATCCAAACTGATGGAAAACACAAGCCATATATGTGTGCCTTGCACCCGTCCTTTAAATAACAATGTGCAATCTAGTTTGTGTTTTTGCTCCTAGACTCCTAGAAATGGGGTCAGGCGTGAAGCACAACCACAGGAAGTGTATTTTCTGGTGAACTGTGTTAAAATAGAAGCCATCAGTCCATGAGTTCAGCTCCCAGTGCATTGAGAGTCACAACTGGCACAGCAGAGATGTTAGTGAGGTGAGCTGCCATGGTATCAACAACCCCATAGCTAAAAACAAAACCAGTAGCTGGGAAAATGCAGAGATCTTAGCCTTTAAAGGTTTGGGTTATTCTTCTGTGGTTCTTTGTCTTTGAGCTGTTTATTTTCAACTTCCTGCAAGTGTGAGAGCTAGAAACAGTCCTGTCCAAGTAAAACCTGACACTAAGTTTGTTTGCTCGAGGTCAGGTACCATAAGACTCGTATTGCCAGTCATGAGGGCTCGCATTCTGAAACTACAGGTTTTTCAAGCCCGGGAGTCTGTGATTTGCCCATTTTCTAGTGGTTCGTCTGGCTGAGGAATGTTTTGCCCTGTTTGTAGTGACTGCAAAACATTCTTAGGAAACTCTGTGTCTGCCTTGGACAGGGAGATATATGGACAAGCTTAAGCAGGGTATCTAGAGCATAGATAATACTGAGTTTAATCCTGCTGCCCTTCTTTTATTACATACGAAATATCTTGAAATAACTTGGTTCTGTGTTGTGAGTCCAGCTGATGCTGTCTTTTGCAGGGCTCATACTGCTGTAAAGAGAACAAAGTGGAATTTGCTCATTCGCATCTTATCAAACTTCTCAGGATTTTAGCAGTTTCTGATCTGCCCTGGGATGAAACCAAGAGCTGTTCATGTTACTGTTTATAAGAAAAATAAACAAAAGAATCTAGCCCAGTTGACTCTAAGGCTCAAACTTGGGTCTCCCGTGCTGTAGGAAAAGGATGCCCAAAGAAGTAGATGTTTGCCATTTTCTTTTCCTGTGTGTGCAGGTGATGCAGCCTCTCTGCAGGGCTGATAGCATGGCACAGGTTTTTTCTTCTGGACATTTCTGCCTCTGCTCCAGTGATCCTTGGCCAGCTGGTCCATCTGGATTCTGGGCTGATTGGTGTTGCTGGAGACCTTGAAGGGCCCTGCCAGTGTTTGGCCCACTCTTTTACAGTAAGGTGAAGAACCAGACTGAAGCTGGATGATCAGATTTCAAAGCAGAGAATTCAGGAGGAAAGCTTCCCTTTCATTTTCCTTTTCCATGCCACTGGAGTGGGACACAGTCCAAATTAAGGCCACAGACATAAGCTATCTCTGCCCTTTGTTGACAAAAGCCAGCAAGATGATTAGCTTTGAAAAGGACTTTGAATTGGCTTGCATTCTGTGCTCCAAGATATTTTGATCTTTCTGTTGATTTGTTCAGAGCAACGGAAAACCTCTGAGGCTTCTGAGCTGCTGCCATGGGAGATGGATGTCCTGGGGAGGTAACGGGACATGTTTGGGTCTGAGGACAGCGTGAGGAGCAGGATTAAAGCACTGCGGCTGGAGAGGTTGGCTCAGTGCATCCATCACAACCTGTCTGAGGGACCCCACCAGCAGATCAACATGGGTAGATCACAGGGTTAACCAAGTTTCTTCAGAGCTGAGTTTTAGGGCTGAAACTCCATTATGAAAATGTGAAGTGGCAAAGAGTCTCTTTCTGGCTCTGTGTCCCCCTGTGTGGGTTTGCAATGCTGCATGGAATGTTTTTGTTCTTTCTAGGCCAGTATTCCTCTCAGAGGACAGAGACATTTCCTAGACTTTGTTCAGGTGTCTTCATTCAGGTCGTTCCTTGCCTGCATGGCTCCAAACTGCCCCACTCACCCACTCCTCCAGCTGACAGTCCTGCAAGTTGATGGCACAGGCATCATCTGTTTATTCTGTGTTTCTGCAGTCACTAACACAATGGAGTCCTGGATGCTGTGGTATAAATCATTATGAATCTGTCCTTAGGCTCTCGGTGAGTCACTAATGAGACTCAAATAGAGGCAATTAAGTCAGCTTTTTTTATTAGCACAGTTGTGTGATTATTAATTGTTCAGAGCTTTTAGGTGTAATTATATGTAAGGCAGAGTCCCAAAAAATCATGCCTCATATGCTGAAACTTCTGTTCTGATGGCTTGAGGCCTGCAAAATCTATTATGTCACAAGGACTGGAGCTTACCTAGGAATACCAAAGTCTTATTTCCTAAAGGTGGCATGCACAGAAAATACAAACAGTTGAGTTTTCCTGTTGCTTTCTATTTATGTCTTTTTATGTGCAAAATATGCAAGGTCTTAAGTATGAATTTCTGCATGCCTCTGTGCTTTAAATATTTGGGGGTTTTTACCTTGTGACTACGAAGTCTGTTTTTTCTCCTCTTTCTTTTGGAAGTATCAAAGATACGTTTGGATCTTTGTTCTTAATTAAAGAGAGAGGAGAGAGGGGGACATGAATCTTTAAAAGAGATGTCCGCCTCTAGCTTTTCTCAGGTATTTAAGTTCCATGTTAACAAATTTAAACAAAACTGTAGTGTGTCAAATAAGGGGACTACTTTAGTGTTGTTGGTTGTTTACACGACAGTAACGTACCTTTAACGTTTTCAAATGTGCCTGTTTCCAGGTCACCACTGTCAGGAAAAGTGCCTTTTTTATATTGATAATAATGTTTTGCCTGTTATCTGCACTCTGAGAGGTGCCTCTCACAATGTGCTCAGGACTGGCTCAGCTCCAATTTCATTCATCCTGGCTGAGAAGGAAGCTGTGAGGTCTTCCCAGCAGACAGACACCACCACCTTCCCACAGCTTCCCACAGCTTCCCATGGCACAGCCAGAGAAAAACACCGAGCTGTTACACCCTGTATATGTTTCCTCACAGGCTGGCAGCTGGATGTGTCAACAGTTATTGAGTCTGTCCAACCAGCTGGATATTCAGGTTTATAGAATCCCAGGGGATATGGAAAAGGTGGGTAGGGATGTGTGGTTTGTTTTGTCCTCTAGTGCCAGAATTCAGGACCACCACAGATACTAGCCAGTGGCAAGTTGGAAGTGAGGAACAAACTGATCCTTCGCATGATGCGTAGCTAAACTGTGGAAATTTTTGCCTCAGGATGGCACATGGGTTGGAGGGGGGAGTTTGGATGGGGGCCTGAAAGAGAAATGCTTTCAACACTGGTAAGTGTGCAGAAAACCCCCACCAGCTCAGTACCCTGTGGCAGAGTCACAGTGTGGAAAATACACAGGAGAATTATCCCATCTACTTGTCATTTTTGTAGATTCTTGTTCTATACACCCGAATTTGATTATTGGCAGAGCTAAGGATGGGTTAGATGGACCTTTGACCTGACTCGTTGCAGCCACCCTTTTTTCCTTGTATTCTGCTCTTAGATGTTGGGCTCGTTACTTTTCCTTCATGCTGAGCTGCCCCATTCTGTGATTTCATCCTGGTTTAAACCTCTCTGGCTACAGAAGGAGTTTACCAACACCCTTGAAAGCATGGAGGAGGAATGAATTATATTCCAAGGCACTGTATGGAACAGAAATTAGAGAAGACATGTCAGTCAACAAAGTTTCTTAAGTTTTCAGATTGTCTCTGGTGTTGCAGCTGATTCAACAGCTTTGTACAGTTTAGCTTCAGAGGAGCAACTACAGTCAAGATACTGGCCCAGCAGTTTGGCTTATGAGATACTTTAATTCATAACTTTTTTCCTTTTCCTGTACTTGGTAACAGTAAGATTTAGGAGCTGCCTGGGGAGAAGAGATGCAAAAATCTCATTCCCTCCCACCACCAGTCCTAGATGCTGGACTACAAGTTTGGTGAGAAAAGACAGACACAACTTCTTGTTGTTAGATCATTTTCCAGATCTTTGTTTTTGTTCTTATGAGTTTGGTTAGCAATAGAGGTTCCTGTATCTAGTGTCAGTGCAAAGGATGGAGAACATGCTCTATTTGTTTGGCTCGTGAACCTTAATTATTTTCCATGTTGTTCTTAGCTAGTGCTACAGGCACATTTAAATTTGTGGGTTTCCAAAATCTTCTGTTGCCCCCGGAAAGAAAAATCCTTCCCCATTAGGGTAGTGCTTTGTTGTGCATGAGGTGAGAAAGAATACTGCAAGCTGAAAATTCCTTCCTTCACTCCCAAAATGGAAAACACAAAATGCATCTGCCCAGGATACCTGGAGGTGGTGAGACAAGAACCTGCTGCCCTGGGGTGCAACAGCATTGGACTGGTCAGCATCACAAACTGAGGTCGTTGCCTTTGTTTCCTTCCAGCACTGGGATGTGTTTCGGACAATTACAGAAGTGTTTATCCTGGTTCCTGCCTTGGTTGGCCTGAAGGGTAATCTGGAGATGACACTGGCATCCAGGCTCTCCACCGCTGTGAGTGTTGACGAGCTGGTGGGGGGTGTGGGGAGGAGGGTGATTAGCAGGAGACATCAGGAGATTCTTCATTTATATAATCACACTGTGTATGAGAGATGCCCTTTTCTGCTAAGTAGGAACTAGTGGGGTGTGAGCATTAAAATAATGTGTTTGCCCTCATTTTGTAACTGGAACAGAGAATTTCCATCTGCACTTTGAAGGTGAATTAATCCCTGGGTGGCCACTTGCTGATATTTGGGGCCCTGTGACACATGAAGGAGACAAAGCCAGGGCTCCACAGCTGTCAGCTGCAGTACTGGATTGCTTTTCTGTGGGTATTGATCCTTGAGGGCTTCCCAGCAATCCTACCTCGGGGGGAGCAGACCGAGGCTTCTTGGAACCTGCAGCAGCTTTCGCTACTCTGTATTTGATCTCTTCTATCTCCCTAAGCAATTTGGTTTACTTTGGCCTCTTTTTATTGTGCCTCAGGAGAAACTGTAGCTTACCAGAGCAATTTAGGGGGAACAAAGGACGAAAAATGGTTTAATTTATTCAGCTTTTTCTCTGTGTGGGATGTGGTGGATGTGCCCACTCCACCTTTAGCCGGGTGCCCTGCAACACCTCTGCACCTCCAGTGTGAGCCTCTGATGCCCCTGGGACACTGGGCTGGGGCATGTTGGAGAAGTGTCAAGAGGGAAGTGCAGGGAAGGCTGGGAGATGGTGACCTGCATTTGTGTCTCTCTGACAGCCCCTTTCCCCCAGGGACCAGGTGAAACTGCCTTCAGCAGCCACCTGTAGCACAGAAACAGCTTTTCAGGATGTCTCTCTTGACTCCTAGGCTAACACTGGACAGATGGATGATGCCCAGAAGCAATGGAAAATGGCCACCTGCAATTTAGCCCTTATCCAGGTAAGTCACTTCAGCTGGGAGTTGAAAAAGTCCCTTATCTCTTGCTGTGCTGCAGACCAGCAGCATCTGTTCCAGCCGTGCTGAATGCAGAGCTGGTGATTTGGGGCAGGTATGCTCAACACAGCCAAGCAGAGCCAGGACTTGACCTCCAGTAAAGCTCTGTGTGGCCCCAGAGCTTGTAGTTTAGCTGTAAAACACATCTAGACATTCACTGCCTTTGTGGACAAACTGAAATAATAAAACTCCTTTTGCAGTGGGAGCTGTGGCACCATCCCTGTTTCACAGCAGCCCCTGGAAAAAGCCTGTCGTTTACTGGCAGTGTTTGGGAATCAGCCTTGGGCAGGAGGGGAGAGATGGGAGAAATTGCCTCTTGTAGCTCCTTCTGCTTGTTAAAATCCAGGAACCAGCCTAGAGTTTGCGTATGGTGAGACCACAGGGCTTGTGACGTGTCTGTGTGCTTCCCCTTATCTCCCTCCACAGCTCCCAGGCTCCTAGGAGTGCAAGTGGTGATGGGGAGCCCATTTTTGTGTTGACCAGGGCTATTCCTTTGCCAATGGTGTCCTATGCTGAAGCGTTATCTTCCCTTTGCAGGCCCACAGAGTTTTTCTCCAAACTTTGTCAGAATTTGTTTTTTGATCTAGAGGAGCCTTGCAGGGATGCTGTTTAAATACATAAACCATCAGCATCTGTGCCAGGCTTTGCCCTCCAAGCTGTGTGGCAGTGCTGCAGTCGTGTGGAGCCAGGGCTGTCAGGGAGCAGATGTGGGCGAGTGCTCACCAGCTGTCCTTTGGTCCCCAGGTCCAGGCCACTGTGGTGGGACTTCTGGCTGCTGTTGCTGCTGTGATCCTGGGAGCCATCTCCAAGGGCTCTGTGGAGCTGAGCCAGGCTGCTGTGCTGTGTGCCAGCAGCGTGACCACGGCCTTCATAGCTGCACTTTCCCTCGGTGAGTGGTTCTGCTTCCTCAGATCAAATGTGCAGCACTCGAGTGGGGAGTGAACTGTCCCTGCCACCAGGGAAGCCCAGCTGGCATCCCTCTGGTCTGGCAGAGGGAGGAGGGATGCAGGGAGCTGTGTCTGCTGCTTTCATCCTCTCTGCATCCTGCCTTTGCTTCTCTTCCCCCATTATCTGTTGTTCACTGGGCCCTCAGCATCCACAGGCAGCAGTCAAAATGTCCTTCACCTGACACATGAAAAATGCCACACGCTGTGCATGGGTGTACACACACACACTGCACTCCGTGTCCCTTGTGTGCCCCATGAGCCAGCTACACTGGCCCTTTCCCAGGGGAGGGTGAAATAATGTCACCCAGGGAATGGCGGGTCTGTTAGCAGACAAATCCAGACCACGCTCGAGATGGACTTGGGTCACCTCATACCCTGAGCCGGGTAGTGGCCAGCGCTGTGGTTTGCCAGGCAGTCCTCTTCCCTGGCTCTTCCTCTTGCAGGGGAACGTGATGGGCTGGACCGCAGGAGCTGTTCTGAGTGGCCTGAAGATCTCCAGTTTGTAGGTCTGCCATACGAGGGCAGCACGATACCCTGAATAGAGGCAGCTGGCACATCGGATGCAGCAAGTTGTCTGAATGAAAAGGACAAGTTAGAACAAGTGCATATCCCGAAGCTGGAGTCAAAGGGTGATTGTAGATGCCTTTGATGAAAAACGTGGGATGAGGCAGTTGTTAAAAAACAGCAGCTCAGCTTTCATTACTCTTCCCTACCATCTCCCTGCTTGGTGTGGTACAGAGAGGCTTTGCTGCTGTACTGTCTCAGGTTTGCTGCTGGCATTAGTTTTTTCCCTGGACACGGTCACAGGCAGCCTGTGTGTGGGTGTGCACGACGGGAAGCTGCTGTTTTGATGGCCAGGGAGCGAAGCAGCATGAACTGTGCTGTGGGGAGGGGAGCGTGGGTGTCTGGGAGGGCCGCCGTGGAAATGTCGTGCTGTGTGAGGATGTGTTTTTGTATGAGGGATGTTGTATCAGGGAAGGTGCACATGTGGCATTTCTTGGGGTAGAGCTGATGTTCCTGTGCTTGCTCAGCTTTGGAGGGACTATGTAGACAGGCACAGAGAGGTGGTGAGCTGGAGGGAATCACCATTTCTCAGGCTTCCTTCGGTGCAGCCTGTCAGCCACGGAAGGACTTTGAAGGGATTTCTTATGTCTTGTCTCAAGGCTGCCCATGCTACTTACACAACGGTGGGGCCTGGCCAGGCAGGGCTTATTCCAGGTGCCTCTTCCACAGGCCTGTGAGAGATGTGATAGTTGAGGAATTCCCACATGTTCATCAGAGTTTGGGGTTTGTGCTCCTGCTGGAGTGCACTGTGTGCTGGAGGAGAGATGGGCCCTGAGGATCAGAGAGAGGGCCTCTGTCCTGGGCCCGGAGGTGACCCTGGGAGTGCATCCAGGTCACCGGGGATGGACTGAGAGAGGATTGTGTGTTTATGGACAGACTGGGCCTATGAGAAGTGTTAATTGTAGTTTGTGGCCTTATAGGGCATTGTTTGCCTATTACCATTCTAGGTAAAATCTGTGTAATACCCCAGGTGATTGGGGGACACTGTGGTGAGCATCTTTCCTGTTTATATGATGTTATATCCTGTTGGGGGCTGGTATTTAGGGAATTCTGACTGCGCAATAAACGTCTTTGTATTTTTCCCCCTGATGAGCAAAGTCCTTGCCCAGGCGTCATTACTGCATGCTCCTAAACTTACCTGGGCAAGCAAAACTTCCCTCCTCCCCCTACAATGCTGAAAAGCAGCTCAATATTCCAGGTGCACCTCAGAGGACAAGGGAAGGGATGTGGGCCACCTCCATAACCCCTTGGCTCTGGAGCTGCTCACAGCATCAATATCCACCCCATGCAAATTAAAGCAGCCCCAAAGACTCTGGGACACGAAGGCTCAGTCTGATGGCTGGGCTGAAAGGCTAATGCAGGCCGCTGTAAGGAAGCTCATTGCTCCTTGGTGCTTCAAACTTTGAGACATTTTGGTCTAATATGGAAAATATCTTTGTGCTGTGGAATCCAGAGGAGGGGATGGCACCAGGAGGCTGCTGTATGCCTGCTGTGTGCTTATCTATGAGTGCGCTTCGTGCCTGGTCCTGCTTCAAGGCAGCAAAGATTAGGCTGCTCAGGAGGGGAGCTTCTACATTTGGGCTGCCTGCTGGTATCTCCTTTGATCCCTGGAATTTGCTTGTGTGCCTCTGGGCCCTTGGTGCAGTTCATAAGGGCAGAGCCATGCCCTTCAGGTTGGTGAAAGCAAGAGGACAAAGTCCTGGGGTGTCCAGCCTACAGCTGCGTGGTGCTGCTGTGGGTAATGTGCTTCTTGCTTCTCTTAGACCCCCACGTCCCTCTGGGAACCTGAACAGCAGCTCTGGGGCGAAACACAGAAGAATGCTTTCTCTGATGCCTGCTCTGTGTCTTCTCTAGGTCTGGTGATGATTGGTGTGATCATCGGAGCAAGGAAAGTTGGGATCAATCCAGACAATGTCGCCACACCCATAGCAGCGAGCCTTGGAGATTTGATAACCCTTTCCCTCCTGGCAGGAATCAGCAGTACACTCTTCAAATACATAGGTACAGTGTTCAGCAGGCAATTGCAGCTCAGCAAGGGAACTCACAAATCCTTGTGAAATTGCTGCAGGCTGCCTAAGCATTTCTGGCATGTTTCAGAACGGAGGCTGTCATGCCACTGGGGTAGAAAAATGTCCAAGGAGGCTTTTTCTAGACTGTCTTTTAGTAAAAAACTGGAAGGCAGAGCCTAATAAACACAACTGGGATTTGTCAAAGAAATGACCAACATGTATTATGCAGCTTTGGAACAGAAGGCTGACATATGTGACACTGACTCTGTTCCTGGATCTGTCACTAGCCAAGCAAAACTACTTCCTGTGCATGGGTAATAGCAGGTCCTTCTTCACCAGGCAATTTCAGGGGTTTGGCACTTGTAAAATATTCTTGTATCCTCTCACACAGAGAGTCATGGATAAACAAGCAGTCCAGTTGGAGGGAAGCAGTCTGCAGTGTTTTGTGCTTGCAGGACTCTGAGTAGGAGCTGTGGCTCTGGGGTTAGTTGTGCTGCTGGTTGCCAAAGGCTTGGGCACCTGCTGAACCTCAGCAGCTCAAAACATTGGTGATACATGTCTGACTTGCTTTTAAAGTGTTAGGATACTTACTGTGAGCCTAACCTAGAACAGAAATGGGAAAATAAAAAGATCCAGCAAACTCGATACCATTTGAAACCTAAACTGTTGCTTCAGACTGTGAGCAGAAGCAGTGAGGCAGCTGTTCTCAGTTTGCATAACTCATTCCATGTGCAAGCACAAGTGAGGGAGTGAAGGCGCACACGCTGCAGGGAGAGGCCTATGAATTGCTTCCATCCAGTCCTCCTTGAGCTTCAGAGGTGCTTTTTTTTTTAATAGGATTTTTCCATGATGCCATCGCACCTGCCTCTGTAAAGCTAATCTGTCTTTCAGTTGCTATGCCTCAGATAATATCTCCCAGGGAGCACAGGGCAGAACAACATGATAACCTCTACGGCCGTGACCAGAGAGCATTTGTGGGGTTGCCAGAGTAGTTTAGAGAGCCTCTTGAGATGGAAAATAGTCAGCACACAGACACCAAGTCATTGGGAGCATGAAGTGAGGCAGGCAGGAGGATGGCACTGCTGATGGTGCTTGAACAAATCCATTTCCCTCCCCAGTATGTAGTAAGGTACAGGTCACACTCTAAAAACTTCTGAGTCCTACCAAAATGTATATGTATCCTTCAAAAATACTGATGAGTCTGTAAAGTTTGAAGTACTGTGTGCCACCTGCTGCAGCACCATCTCCTTCTGCAGAACATCCTCTTGCCAGAGAAGATTCTTATTTTTTTTTAAATTTTCTCTGGTCCTTCTTGTTCCTGCACAGTGGAGATACAAACTGTGCCAAAGGGTTTCAGCTTGCTTATGGGCTGCCTGTGAGAGAATGTGGCAGAACTGGAATGTGGAGCCTGAAGACCATTCATCCTACCAGGAGTCTTTCTGTGGGCTCTGATAAGGTTTGATAGACTCCAGTGCTCTGTGTCTGCATTATTTAAGAAGGAATTAATTGCTGGAAACAACAAGGGGTGTGGGTAAGAGACCCAGTACAGCAGCTAAGTCTGTCATACAACCCACCTGTCCTGGATGACTCCAGGGGGTAAAGTGCACTGACAAAACTCTTAACTCCCCAGGAGTTGCATTTCAGTGCCCTCTGAAGCCACTCATAAAGAGTTGCACCTCTTTGTGTAAGAGCCTTTGATTCACAGAAGCTGCCATCACGTCAGTGCTGTCGCATCCAGGTAGCCCAAGGCCCTGGCAATGATGTTTTTAAAAATGCACACTTTGAGCTGCTTCATCTCCCAGATTACCTGCAAAGTCAGTGTTACATCCCACTGCCTTTGGCCCCAGCTCAGAGACCAGATGGAGAGCTTTGTTGAAGAAGCATTTTTGTATCCAAAGGGTTGGCATCAGCCCCATTGCTCGAAGGTATTTCTCATGCTTCTGAGTCATGTTTATTTTCTTTTAGTGCTGCACATCTACTTATTTTTTTATTTCTTTGCTTCTAAAGATCACTCCAAGGCTGTGCCTCTGCCGAATGGAAAAAGCACCTAATGGAAACACATGCAAGCTAGCACAAAAGAAACCCCAGATCTTAACTGGCTTATACGTGCCAGAGAACATTTGATCCTATAGAGCAGACCAGATGCTCAGCAATTCTGCTAGCTTGCCTCCTAAAGTACCTCTTACCTCTTGTTTTGGGTGAAAGTGTGAGGTGTGAGCTGTGCCCTAAGTGGGATACAGCTTCCACACAGGAGTTTCCCCCTTGCCCTGCTGTTTGATTTGTACCCTGAAGCCAGAAATTTTGTAACTTTTTGTCTTTCTTGGTTGGAGATGGAATTGGAGAGTTGTTCATCTTCAAATATAACTTGCTTTGAATCCTGCTGATTTTCAAACAGCATCCTCTAGCAGTGATTTTCAGGGATTAATTATGGATTTCTGTGGCAGAATGAGGTGGCTTTGTGGGGACTATCACGGTTCATGTGATTTTTCATCTAACATAACTTGGTTGGAGCAAGAGTCCTGCTGCCTTTCTTCCCATCTTTGTGCAATACGATTTTGGCAACCAGTGAAGCTACGGGCATTTAATTCAAGATTTCTTTTCCTTGCCAGATGTGAAGTACCTTTCTCCTCTGATCTGTGCTGTCTTCATTGTCATGATCCCTCTCTGGGTTGCTATAGCCAAGCAAAGTCCTTCCCTGGCCGAAGTCCTGAAGTCTGGGTGGCAGCCGGTTATTGTTGCCATGAGCATCAGCAGGTAAAGGAGGCACTGCTCCCAGCCTACCCCGGTGTGCGCACTGCAGAGAGACCCCGGGCTCACTTAGAAGGGCCTCAGAAGTGACACTGGAAGGGGCAGCAGAAGGGTGTTTGCCCAGAGCTTCTCAGCCATCGGTGACTCTCCAACAGGCCGCGAGACAGCAGATAAGGAGCCCCCAAAGGACTGGAAAAAGCAAATCATTTTAAGTCTCACTCGCACATCTGTCACTGTTAAGTACCGAGAACGGTGAGAAATGACATGATCCAAGTTCAGGAAAAAAGTGGTTATTTAATTAATTATAATTGGGTTTATATAACTTGGTTCCCAAAGATGACAGGAGGTCATTGGATCTTGGACCAGCCACCCCCTGTCCCATTGGCCAAAGCTCACAACACCTACTTCAAAATATTATTTCGCTGTGTACCATAACAGCTCTGAAAAACAGATCCCAGGGGAACAGATAAAACTCAGTTTACAAAAAACCCATAGCAGAGTTTATCATAGCTTTCATGAGAATCACAAAGTTCTCACAGAACACTGCAGAAAGCTGAAAAATTTCTCTACCAAAGCCTTTTAGCATCTACACACATCCAGGCACCACATGGGTAAAAGCCAGGAAATTGAAAGCACAGATGATGATCATCACAAATTGTCAGGCTTCAACCTCATTCTTATCCAGCTGTAAAGGGACAATATTGGTAAATGTAGAGCCAGGTAGTTCATTCCTCCTGTGCTACATCTTTCACAACCAGCTGAGATCTGGGAGAGAATTTTTAAAAACTGCTAAGGCTAGTATAGAAGTGTAACAAAACTTTGTGGGAGGATGATAAAGCTTTCCTAACTGCTACCAGTTTTGCTTGGGGGTGGGCAAGGAGGTCTTTCTGAACTCATTATGCCATTCACAAAATCTGTAATGCTTTCTGTTGGTGAGAACTGAGCTATGAAAGGGGTACATGGTGAACAGTCCAGCCCTGGCAGTGGGGAAGACGCAGTAACCCACATCAGTGTGCTATTTTCACAGTGTAGGAACTGTCCTGGGAAAAGATTGATCCACCCTCATTACCTGTCCTTTTCTTAACAGCATTGGTGGGCTCATCCTGGACAAAACTGTAACTGACCCAAACTTTGAAGGCATGGCAGTTTTCACACCTGTGATTAACGGTAGGTTGGGCTTGGGGGGTTATGCATGCTTTTATTTATCCCTCCCCCTCCTCCCAAGGGTTCTGGTATCCACCGTTGCCCCTGCAGAGAGATTAATGTTCAAGTCCCTGCTTCCATCCTGAGTGGAAGTGAAGCTACTGGTCCCCATCACATCCCTGCTTATGTTTTGGAGTGTCTCTGGAGCAAAACAGCAGCGAGGACAGAGCTGTGCAAAAAGGTTAATAGCATCTCTGAGAGCTACGTTGACACTTCTGATAACATCAAACCTACTGGGATGTCACAATAAATCCATTTTCTCCTGTTCCCTTCCCTCTGCTCAGTAATTTGTGCTGGGCAATCATGCCCTATACAGACTGTTGATAAATATTAATATAATAAGATAATACATGTGTATGTATATAAAAGATTATATATGTGGATTGGCTATAATTGGATTTTTTAATATATATCTCTCAACATATTTTGTGTATATATTTTTATATATTTATATTTATGTTCACAGTACTTTTATACACACACCTATCAGTACAAACTGTTGGGAATCCTTGTATCACTGAAGATCCACTGGCTTATTTTTCTGCTGTTGCAACATTCTTGTAGGACAGGCCATTCCAGGGGAAACCCAGGTTCCTAGGGCAGGCTTGGCCTCATGTCACCCCCAAAGCATGGTGTCCTGTTGCAGTGCCAGAGGGTGTCACCCAGCTGCCACCTTGCTGGATCTGCATAAAGACAACCACCTTGCTGACAAACCCTTTGCAGCAGGGTTAGCCAAGGAACCTGCTTGGGAAGGTCAACAGCCATTTAGCTGAGCAATGATTGACCCAGAGGTCGCTCTGTGGGGACAGGTGACCCGCTTGGCAGAGCTGGTGGCAGAGTTATGCAGTGCTCTGTGTCTTTGCACAGGCAGCTCTTCATTTTACGTGTGCAAAGCATGGCAGTGCATGGCTCAGGTCCCATCTTGAGCTACAATGAGACAGCCGGAGTATTTTCATTTTGATTCCCATCTGGAAAATTTCACATTTAATGATCATTTCTTCTCCAAGGAAGGGAAAACATGAGAAGCCTGTAGCATCTGGCTCACCGTTATCTTTTCTGTGGCATTTCCACCCTGAAAATACTTAGGGTGGTGGAGGTTTGCTCCACAGATCATTATCCCTCTATTTTCTACTGGAAAATGTAGCAGCTTTTTCATGTTTGCTAGAATTAATCAGTCTGGAAGGAATTAATTTACTTTGATTAGCTAACATATTTGGGTTCTAATTCAGTCTCATGATTCCTTCTCATTTAACAAGTGTGTTAGGTACCTTCAGACCGACATATAATCACTCTCTGTGATGTTTGTTGTCTTTTAAACAATAATGGTTCTCTGAGTGAGTAAATCCAAGAAGTGGCCATGAGCAGCATCTGCACTGCTTTCCCCAGGTGTTGTTCACAGATTTAGTCACACCAGGTGCAATTACATCCTCTTCAGAGGCCACGTGGCATTTACATCCGGTGCTGGGGAGAAAGGAAAATGTTTTCAGTCAGCAGTCAGAAGGATACAATTACTGGAGCCTTCCTGATTTTTAAGAGCTGCTCCTGCAAAGTGAATAGTGCAGCACCACTAGGGATGCAGGGATCAGGTTTTCTCTTTCTCTCACTGCTGCTCTCAGCGGATGCAGGTCGACTCACCTTGGGTTAGGCTTTAGATTGATGTTTCCTGCTGTGGTGAAGCTGGTTTACAGGTTTTCTGCGTTTTGGCCTCACAGGTGTTGGAGGGAATCTGGTCGCCATCCAAGCCAGCCGAATTTCTACATTCCTGCACTTCTGGAGCATGCCTGGAGTTTTGCCGTACAAGATGAGGCAGAATTGGCCCAACCCATGCACCACATTCTTCTCATCAGGTAGACCCTGAACCCTTGGTGTCCATGTCTCAAGGCCTGTCATCAAAGATAGCTCCTTTCCCAAGCCTGGTTGGTGAAGGACTAGGTGGGTTCCAAAGGCAGAACTTCCCCCTTCCACAGAGAATGCTGAGATCAGAGAGGGAACATCTTTGCAGCAGGCAGCGTGAAAAAAAGGCTTATGGCATATTTGCTCACTGGCATGCAAAGAAAGTGGCCTTCAGGGAGCACTAAAGAAAGTAATTGAAAAAGAATCTTAGATTTGATCTAACAGAAAGTCATTTTAATGGCCAGCCTAGAGCCATCACCTGTGGACAGAGCGGTGAATAGACCATAATCTTGCTGAAAATCAGCAATTCCTCCATCTTCAGTACTGGAAATACTTAAGCATCAGCAAAACTCAATTTTGGGTCTGTTGTCTTTACAGAGTTCCTCTTGATTTTCCCTGTTAGGTTGAGAGTTAGCGCTAGATCAAACTATAAACTGGGAAAATCTGTTGCAGCAAGGCAGAGCAGAAGTTGTGAGAGGCAGAGAGCAGCTGAGAGGAGTGTCTGCAAGAATCAGAGTGGATGAGCATGGAGCACAAAGTCTTTGGCATGCAGTTTCAGTGCTAGACAAAGCTGCTGGGCTGATCCTGCAGATGCTTCCCACGTCTGTGTGATCTGGAGAAGGCATTAGCAGTGTGGTTGGTGGGAGGGGACAGCCCCAGGTTTATGCATTGAAACATGCACTGTGTCCTGTCCTCCCCCGCCCTCTGCAGCTGCTGTTACCCCTGTTTCTGTCTCTGTGCTCTGCAGGGGTGAATTCCAAGTCAGCCCGGGTCCTGTTCCTCCTGGTTATCCCAGGGCACCTCGTGTTCCTCTACACCATCCACCTGCTGCAGGGAGGCCACATGTCCCTGTCCTTCACCTTTGTGATGTTCTACCTGGCCGCTGCTTTGCTGCAGGTAAACCCCAAACTCTCATCCAAAAGGGACCTGTCTGATAACATAAAACCAGCGTTCTCCAGGTTAAAAAGGAGTCACAGTAAAACATCCAGCAGCAGCCTCTGTTTCCTGTCATCTCAGGTGTGCTTCTACCAAGCATCAGGTACCTTCTGTAGGTCCAGCAATACTTCACCCAAATTGCCAGGCTGTGGTTTCCCACATGAGCACGACTGTGCTTTAGGGTGAGAGGAGGAACAAGTTCTCAACATCCACTGAGCTGCAGTGAGTGTGCAGAGACACAATTAGCAAGGAAGTACCTTGTTTCTAAGTGTTCACTTCTTTGGTCTCTAAGCTCCAAGTATTTCTAGGCTGCCTCTAGTCACCCCAGCAAGGGGCAAGTGAGAAGCAGTGAACTCCAGCCAGTAGGTTTCCCCACCCTTTTTGGAAACCAGTGTCACATATTATGGTGAAGACCTAGAGAATCCCTCTGGGCAGGGCCATGTGGGTAAAAAACAAAGGGAAAACCCAGGCCCTGAGCAGTTCTTCTTCAAAAGTAAAAGCTCCTGGTAGGCAACGGGCAGATCATCTGATTTGTCCTGCTTGTTCCCTTTTGCTGTTTTTCCTGCCCTGTAAACTATTTTTCTCACTCAGAAATGCATGTGGCTGTTGCCTGAACTCACAGAGGCTCTGACTTCACTTGCCCTTTTAAATCAGTGATTAATTAATTTGCACGGTGAGGTGGCTGACTCTCACTTTGCCTTACAAGCAGCCTTGTGTCTGAGGATGAATTCCTTGTGTGTGCAAACAATCAGTTTTTGTCGACCTTTGCGCAACCCTAAGCCCAGCAGCACAGCCATAGTTGTAAAGGAAAATATTTATTCTTCTCTTCATGCATCGAGGTAACTCCTCGACCAAAGCCAAGCATGAAAATACCAAGAATATATGACAGCATAAAGAGCAGCATCCCAGCAACACCACCGACCCTGAAAGATTCCCGTTGAGGCCAGAGGAGGAGAATACACTCAGCCTGGTCCTTTTTTCCCCTCTGTGATACTTTATAAAGAAAGACAGTAAGAAAGAAGGGGTGAGAAAAGTTTGGGTCAGTTGGAGGAAGCCCAAAGAGAAAGATCAGAGGCGCAGAAAACATGACCTCAGAGGAGTGATTGAATGGACTGGGGTTAATTAGTCCAAAGTAGAGAGGCTTGAGAAAAATCTGGTTAAACTGCTTTTAAACTACCAAATTTCTGCAGGGAGGGACAGAATAACATTTGCTGTGTGGTCACTAGGGGAGGAAACATGAAATCATGGATTTCAAATGGAAAAAGGCAGATTCATGTTAGGCCTTGGGAAAAACAAAAACGGGGAAAAAAAGCCATCGGGCTGACTGCTTAGAGTGTGGCATCTCCATCTCTGCGGGTTGTTTAGCACAAGTTAAACACATTTTCCATCAGGAAAGATGTGCATGTATTTGATCCTGAAGTGAGGAAGACAAATGATCTTTGTAAAACTCTCAAGTTTCCAGCCAGCTTTAGTTTCTGTGATTCTGTTATTTAATTTGCTTCCCCCATCTCTCCTCCTGCCTTTCTCCCAACCCAGCTTGCAGTTTTCACCTTTAGAAATGCTGCCTCAGGCTTTGGTTCCTGATGTGCTATGGTCTCCCATGGAGGGACCACAGATGTGGGGTGCAAATTCTCTCTCCCTTCTTAATTCAATTAACTAGACAGTCTTTAATCTTTAACCAAAGTATTTTTTTCCTCCATCTGTTTATCAGAATTGGGAATGAAATAAGAATTAAAAGAAATCACAACAAAGATTTTTAAAACATTGAGATGAAAAAAAAGAAATTATTTTATTTTTTTAACATGTCAGTTCTGCTTGGGATAGCTTTGATGTAAAAACTGCCTCAAACTCCAGTTGTCCACTGAGACTTTTAGGAAAAACAAAGTAGACATGATCTGAATTTCTAATGGAAAAAAGAAGGTTGGAGAGAAAAAAAGTCTGGCTACGAACTTGTCCTTTGGGGTTGCCTGCATGTTTGCAGGAACCCTTCATCTGGTGGAGTGAGTGGGAGCACTCCCATTCAAGCGTGGGAGGTAGGAACCGCACCTTTGGGAGATGCTTTTGGTGTGGCCAGGCTCTGGTTTGGGCAGGCGGTGCTGGTGAGCAGTTCAAGCAGGGTCTCCACACTTGCGGCTGGCAGCAGAGGGCTGTGGCACTGTGGGTAATGCCATGCCAAAGGGTAGGAGCCAGCTGCACCCGTCCCATCCCGTCCCGTCCCCTCCCATCCCGTCCCGTCCCATCCCATCCCATCCCATCCCGTCCCACCCCATCCCACTGAGGAACGCCGGCTCTCCGGGGAAGGTGTGGGCGCTCAGTGATCCCTGTTAGCTCTGGTAGCCTGGCCGTGGCCACGTCACTTTGGCTCTGAGCCGAGGGTTTCTGTGCGTTACCTTCCCGCTGCCTCACAGCAGGGCCTGTCTTGCCTCTCTCAGGTGGGGATCCTGCTCTACGTGGCCGACCTGATTGTACGCCTGATGTGGAGGAAGGCTCTGGACCCAGATAATTTCTCCATCCCCTACCTCACTGCCCTGGGTGATCTCCTGGGCACTGGATTCCTGGCCATCTGTTTCCGCCTGGTTTGGCTCATCCACGGCACAGACATGAACCTGGGGAACTGAGAGTCCATGTGCTGCTCTCATCACTCGTGTGATACGGTGCTTTCCTCAGGACAACGGGGTTCCTGGCGATCCGTGCTGGGTCACCCGGCTGGTTTGGGCCTCCCCTGCCACCCCGACACCCCACCTGCCCTCCCCATGGTGCCTTAAAGCCAGGCTCACCCGCCTCGAGGAATGAGCACGCACAAACCCGTGCCCTTGCAAGTGAGAGAGACGGTTTTAAGAAGCACCTGCTGCTCACACCTGCACCTGGCAAACAAGGCAACGAGGAGCATTTGGGCCACTGGAAGGAAGGAGCATTTGGGCCGTGGTTTCAGTCCCCAGCACTGACACGGCCCCGAGGCTGCTCCAAAGCCCGCCGAGGTCACTGCGTCTGATCCTGCAAGTGGATGTTGCAGCCCCTCCATCGGACTCTGACTTTCCATCAAGGGAAATTCTTGATTCAGCCCACTTTCCTCCTGCTGAATCCCTGGAGTAGGGGAGCAACCACATCTTTAAACTTGTCTCCTCTCCATCGCTCAGAGGCTCAGGATCTGAGGCAGTGAGCTGCTGGCTCATGGCCAGAGGGAGGTTATCTAGGGATACCACCTACCTACCCTGGCAGCATTGCTGGTGTCTGACCAAAAAGCTGGTTAGATTGCATTTTGGGGGCAGGAGGGTTTGTTTTTACGGTTTATGAAATGTCCAGTAGTTAAAATGTTTATAGAAACACACACGTAAATAAAGTGGGTAAAAAAAAAAAGTAATGCTGTGGATTTGCGGGTTGCTTTTTTCTTGCCACGACTCTGCCTGTTTCTAGTTCTAACTTGTCAGGTAGAACTTCTTGCTTCTTTCTCATCCATTCAGGGGGTGGACAACACAATTTTAATAGGGCTTCAGGAAAATCAGTGGTTCCTAACCAAGAACTTTTTCCCACCCGCATGTTTCAAGTGAGAACTAAAGCCCATTCCCTCTCTCACAGTCGCCATCCACTCATTAACAATTGCTCTGGGATGAGTCCAGAAGCCGCCTGTGTGGGTCTGGGTGATGATCAGACACAAGGCTGTGGCCAGTGACTCCTCATGTCCTTGCTCCAGGGTGGCAATCTCGTGCTACCAGGGACATGTCAGGGAGCCTTGTGGGGCTGAAAGCAGCCAATTCTCACTGAAATTGAAGAAGCAATAGAGTCCTCCAGATAATAAGATACTGAAGAGTCAGGAGTCGAGGACATGGATCAAACCTTTGAAAAATGTCACTAGGCCTCACCTTTATTAATTATCTGCCTTCTTGTTGGAGAAGGGAAAAGGGGAGGTCAAGTCCCCCAGTCTGCTGGCAGAAGATGCCTTATTCAAGGACCTGCCAGCTCTGAAACACTTAAATCTGAGCTGTGTTGGGTGCCTGCTGGCCTTGGGTGTTTCTTTGCTCCCAGTTCTGCTCTGGTGTCCCAGAGCTACTGCAAAGCTGAAGCCCCTGCATGGGTTCGACACATGGCTGGAGGTCCCTAAGAGCAAAAGCTGCTCAGCTCTGGGCTGCCAGGCATGGGGAAAAGCACTCCCTGAGAAAGAAAGAAGCTGTTGTCTCCCCTTTCTCCAAGCTTCCTCTTCCTTTTTTTGTCGTGAAGGACAAATTGCCCCACGCTGCTGAGCTGGAGAGGCTGTGCACGGCAGCTCTCTGGCAGGGAGGTTTCAGCACGCGAGGCACACGCTGCCCTGGCTCAGGTCTCGCTGCTTTATCTTCCCCTGCAGCCTCTGTGCTGTCGGCTCTGCTCAGCCAGAGCACCCATGGGTGAGAATTGCAGCAGCAGCAGCAGCTGAGGGGGCCTGTGGGGAAAGCAAAGCATCTGCCTGCCAGTCCCAGTTTCAGGGGCTGCATTAGATGATATGTACACATATATTTTAATAACTTGAGCTTAGTGCTTTACTTTGTAAACCTTTATTAGCTGCAATTTGGCACTGGCTTGAGCAGTCCTGGCAAATAACTCCTCCTGCCTCAACACCATGTTTCCTCCTCCTTGCTGCATTGTCCCCACCGCCTCAGAGAGGTCCTCTCTGCAGCTTGGTGCTTTTGCTGGTCTTGTGAATCAGGTAAGGCTGGTGCTAAAGCCAAGCTGCTGGGGACACCCCAGCCCTCTACAGGATCCTGAACACATGAAATTCTTTCTGCTTTTCTCTTAATAACACAGATTGGCCCCTGCTTCCTCCAATCCTGCAAAAGACCTAGACTGGAGCAGGTGGCTGGTGCAGACTACAAGGGACCCGAGCCACACTCCTCCAGCATCAAATCGCAGTGCCCAACGCACGGCTGCTTCTCTGCTGTGTGCTTGCAGCAAAGCCCAGGCACTGGGATGTCCCTTCATCGGGGCATTTCTGGGCAGAACTCAGCCTAATCTGCTTGTCACTGCTGACAGAGGAGATGGATGGGAACACGTAATGGATGCCATCTGTGTCCTACTTGTGGGACGCAGCTGCGCCAAGGTGACCTATGCTGCACCTTGCCCATGCTGGGCTCGGGGGTTGCCCCCTTGCAGGAGGCACGGAGGCTCAGAGGCGATGTGGGGAGATGACAGAGGGCACAGCAAGACGTGCTGCTCTCCAGGGCACCCGTTGGTGGGCAGCCAAGCATCAGCCTCGTGCCCGTGCACTTAGTGCAGGGAACGCACTTAAGACTTAAAATTGCTTCCAGCCTCAAGAGAAATTATATAACCAAAGGAAATGGTTTCAATAAAAGGGGATTTTTTCCTTTTTTTTTAAGGGCAGTGAGAGGCTAGTTATTTGGCTGCTCAGCCTGTTTACTCTTTCCCTTTCCTCCTTTTTTTTTTCTCTGTGCAAATGAGAAAGGGCCTTTGCTAACAAAGCTTATATGTAACCCCGGAGCACAGCTTGGATCAGCATTCCTGTAACTCCATCTGAACTTGCTCTTCTAAGAAAGCACCCTCAGCCCTTCCAGTGAGTGGGCAGCACTGCTCTGTCCCCTGGCAGCAATTGCCCCAGCAGAGCCAGAAGCCCCTGAGTTGTCCAGGCATCCTCCCCCTTCCCTCCCCTTAAAAGCAGAAATTTGATGCTTAAATACCTGCAGGCTCCTCAGCTTTTAAGAACTTTCAGTACATCACAGCAGGTCCTACCTTGTTTTACGCTCCCTGTGGTGTTGTGTTGGAGTGATTTTGTCAGGGAGGGAATTTGGGGAGGGGGTTGTTTTCCTCCCTTTTCCTCCACAAATTTCAGTTTCAGAGCAGACTTGTGTGGGTAGCAGAGCCCAGACAGGGTGGGGACATTTCATAGTGATTTCTGTCTTCAATCTAACCCAGCAGGAAAGTCACTGCCAGCAGTGGGCCTGGCTTCTCTGCTGCTGTGCCTGTGTCATTACTGTGCCAAGATTTTCACTGGGCTGGACCCACCCGGCCAGAGTCACCAGCGCCTCAGTTTCAGCCGACAGTGGCTTTTATTTGTATTTAGTCCTCATGGCTCCCAAATAAGCAATAGCCTTAAAAAAGGAGGAGGTGGGAGAAGAGAACTTCTTTCTTGCTGCTCTTTAGTCCTTGGCTGCTGAAGTGTCCCTTTGGGCTCAGTGCTGGCCCTGACCTGAGAAACCCATCCAATGGTGTGAGATGCTAGTGGATTACCTTGTTGTAATTCTTAGTGGGAATAAAGGAAAACGTGGAGTGTTGGCAGAGAATGAGATTGGCTATTTTTGAGCCCTGTGCAGCCATCAGCCAGCTGATCTAGACTCTAGTGGTGGGCAGTGAAACAATGTAATTTTTCTTAGTGTCCCATGATTTTATTTCCCACTGTATTAGCAGTGCAGGCAGGCTCACTCCTGACATCAGCCACTGGTTGTCCCCCAACAAACTAAATCTCAGGTTCGTGTCAGTGTTGTGGGATGGGGGCTGAGGAAGAGCACCGGCGTTTGGGAGGGGGTGGGTGCCTGCCCTGCACCACTGCATGTGTTGGGGTGCTGGGGTGGCTGCTGGGACCCTGGGGAGATCCCAGCTGAACTAGGGAGGAAGGTCGGTCAGGGGTTCCCCCATTCCTGGGTGCATAAGGGTTTCTCTTTGCAGGCAAAGAAGGGGCTGTCACCATCTGTAGATGCAGATGGGAACAGGGGTTTGTTTTCAGGGACAGTCAAACCATTTATTTTTCTCCCCCTACTGCTTCCACTTACTGCCTCCATCCTAACAGCGTAATTTTCCAGAAACTCTCTGTGAGATGGAGCTTCCTTACCAGGGACAAGCGAAGTGCCAGCCAGCAAACACGGTAAATCTGAAAAGCCTCCTTCAAGGGAGACACTCCTTCCAAGACATACTTGAACACCCTTTTTTTTCCTTTCAATGAAAGTCTATTTAATCCTCCAGCTGGTAAACAACCCAGTCTGTGGTGCACAGCAAGCTCTGGAAAGAAACCTCCTGATCACTGAAGCTCCGTTTTATTCCACTGGAAGGAGACACTCAACAGCTTCACATGGGCCATGAGGAATGGGGACAGCAGCTCCACAGCATGGAAAACCCACAGCACAGGCAGAGTGCCCACCACACTCCGAAGGCTGGAGCTGTTGGAGGCACTGAGAGGAAGGGGCTGGCTCTTCATCAACTGCTGAGCCACGCTGGACTGCGGCAAAGCTCAACAGTGCAGCAAGGGAAGGTACTCTCTCTTTTATGCTGGGGGGTGTGAGAGTATTTATGTAATAAATGGGATGGTGTACAGACACACATATGTAGGCTTACATAAGCCTAATGTCTATTAAGTATTATAACCTTATGCAAATGTAATTGCTCGATATAGAATATGTAGATAGACCCAGCAGTAATTCCATTATACATTATAATAGAATAATTATTTTCATTGTATATTTGTGCACACGTGAACATATCAAAGTGAGGCTGTTCTTGTTTTTTTGTGTTCTCTGAGAACTCCCCAGCTCCCCAAGCCTTGGGCCAAACTCCAGGACCAACCTGACTCATTTAGAGTTGCTTGTCCCCAAGCTCTGCAGCCTGAGGCCAGGATGGGAACCTTGCAGGAGGCTGGGGGACATTGCTACCACGGTCTTCTCTTCAGCGAGGCCAGGACTGGCACCTTCTCCTGGTCACATTTCCTGCTCACAGAGTGCTCGGGCACAGGGGGATGATGCCCTGCCCTGAGGGGATGATGCCCTGCCCTGCTCCTGGGGGCAGACTCCGGGCATCCCCTTGTAGTTCATGCCCTTGCTGCACATCAGGCACTGCCAGATTCCTACCTCCAAGCAGAGGAGAAAACCAAATACAGTTACACTTTAGAGGTGGCCCAGGCCTCCTTGATATTTTTTCCTCTAAAAAGAAAAAGGGACGCAGTGGAACAGCAACAACAAGCCAAGAGCCCTCAGAGAAATTATTCCCAGCACCCGTACAGGGAATTACACCGCCTGTAGTTGGGATCACCGGTCACACGGGGTCCTCCTAGCTCCGTCCTACTCCCGTCCTCCAGCGCTTTCCGTCGGACCGGGAAGGGTCGGACCGTGCCTGCGGCGAGGGCTGCGGCAGCCCGGCGCCGGCCTCGGTCCCGCAGCATCCCAGCCCCGCAGCATCCCCCAGCCCGCAGCATCCCAGCCCCGCAGCATCCCCCATCCCGCAGCATTCCGGCCCCGCAGCATCCTGACCCTCGTCCCGCAGCATCCCAGCCCCGCAGCATCCCGACCCCTGCCCCACAGCATCCCTCCCCCGCAGCATCCCGGCTCCAGAGTTGGCCCCGGAGCATCCCGGTCCCAGCAATTCGGCTTTGGCACTGGCAGAGCGATTCCTGGCCCGGAAAGCTCCAGCCCAGGCTGAAGATGTTTGCTTCAGAAATACAAAGTGCCTTTTTGCTGTTTGCAGGGTTAGGTTTTGCTTTGGAAAGCTCTGGATTTAGGCAGAGAGGAAACCAAGGGTATGACCTAAGTGGGTTGGATTGTGGATGCTGGCTGTTGGGGTTTTATAGAAACAGCCCAAAGGTGGGTATTTCTGAAGGTCCTATGTGACCCAAAAGACACCTTGACAGGGTACTGCCTTTAGCAGCCCAGGCCAAGGCTGGAGGGCTGCATTTGCTCCATTCGTGTGTGGCTGGGCTGTTGACTGGGTCAGTGGGTCAGGTCTGATGGGGATGCCAGGGACAGGCTGCCAGTCAAACAGCCACTCACAACTGGGATCATCTCCCCATTGTCACCATTGCAGGAAAGAGCAGAAACCACGTGGCTGAAGAACAAAGCCCCGAGGTTGCTATTCCCTCACTTTCACACCAAAGAAGGCCCAAAGCAGCTCCCAGCCAGCCAGATATTTTCTAAACACCCACAGACAGCACAGCTGGGAGGGAGTATATCTGTCCTTGCCACTCACTGTGCCATCAGCTCTTTAGAGGTACCTGCAGGGAACAGTATTTTGCAAAAAACTAACCAACCAACCATCCAAAAATCCATCCCTTTATAACTCTGCATCTGACCCCAAATTATGATTCATGACAACAAGCAATGAAAAGATCTTGCGGTGATTTGAACAATGATTTTTCCAAGCAGACGCAGCTCTAAGCAGGGAACACGAGACTCCTGAGAAAGCAGGAGGAATGCACTCCAAGCCTGAACGCTGCAGATGAAATTTGTTGCATCATATAATGTTTCTGTGCTTTATGTTTCAGCTAGACAGGGAGATTCTAAGATAGCACGAGAAAGGCCATTTCTGCGAGATCTCCAGTCCAGATTGGGAGAATCAGTCACACTGCCAGGATCACCAGCAGCTTCATTTACTTTTCTTTTTCATTGCTTTGCTAAACCCAATCTCCACACGGAGCAAGCGAGGAGGGAGTGTCAGCATATAGGTGCCAGTCAGAGGCAGAGAGGAAAAAGGTTAAGATACAACAGCTGAAAGTTGTCAGATGGAAACATAATTTTTTTGCAGAGCCTGAGAGCACTGTGGTTTTATAAAACCTCCCATTGTATTGCACTAATAAGTCAAGTGTTTGCAGCCGAGCCAGCAGACACACTCCACAGCATCTATTACAAGCGTGTTTATTTACAAAGGCAGCCAGCAAGCCAAAGCCAAACAGAAAAGAGGAAAGACTGAAATATGGACTCGTTTTAATTTAAAATCCTAGGGCTTGGTTCGTCATTTTCTTTTGTGTTTCACCCCCTCCTCCCCGTTTTTTCTTCAAGGAATGATTATCCAAAGGCAGCCAGGCAAAGGACTGTTTCCCTCTAGGTGTCTCTCTCCCCGTTTTTATTCTCAGTTTTTTCTCACACACACACACACACACACACCTGGCCTCCCAGTCCAACATTACCCCTCCATTACCACAGCAACCTCCCACACCCCAGCCCAGTGCTCCCCAAAACACTTTGTAACTTTTATAAAGGGGCTGCACATAGGAGCAGCCTGTGCTGTCAGGGGAAGAGAAGCCAGTGCTGCCACCAGGGTCCTGCCTGCCCAGCAGGGCCATGGGCAGGACACTGTGGATGATGTGATTTCATCAGAGCAGACACCTGCACCCACGCTGCACATATGGCTTGACAACTGTTATCACCTGCTTTCAAAAAATGGAATGTGTGGGGCCTGGATTTAATGGATTTGACCAGAAATCCAGAGACATGCACACACAGGCACTGAGCGCTCTGCCGTGGTAGTTCAGGAGAAAGCACTGTGGACCTGCTGCAAGCCTTTCCTTTCTGTCTTTGGAGTATTTTGCACCCCACCTGAGAGCATGTGGAAGGAGAGGAACAAAAAGTCCCTCCAGGGATAAGTACGTGGTCAGAGTAACACATCTCTGTGTGTTACATCCCCCTCAGTGGGGGATGGCGTGGGAAGTGAGACGAGGACAGAGAACAAGACAAAAAGAAAAGGTGTGAGCAATTTTAAATAAAAGGAAAAAGTTACATTAAATTATTGCTTTATTTCTGATTCTATGCAAGTCTCTGATACACTCCACTCTGACCCCTGAGACTCCATGTCTGTCCCCAAACAGGCCAGTAAGGAGAGAAAGACCTGAAGGGATCCTGCCCGAAAAAGGAGCCTTCCCAAGACTTGGATCTACAGAGGAGTCTCTTAGTTAAAAGGAAGTCCCCAACCAAGGCAAGCAGTGTCCGGTCCCACCACCATTCCCTGTAGATACTGAAGGCTGGGAGGGAAAGGCAAGGAAAAGCTCCAGCCCCAGTGTTTTGAGAAGTGTTCTTCCTCCAGACCATGCACGAACAAGGCATCAGGAGGTGGAGCAGACCCTAATAAAAGGGCACAGGGAAGAAGTCAACCAAGAGAAGAGCACAAGGCGGGAGGGAGGAATTGTAGCAAGACGAGAGTTATCCAGCTCTCCCCCACCTCTTCCCCCCCAGCCCCTGCCTCATCGGATGCGGAGGTACGAGGGGATGGAGTAATTGAAGAGTAAGTAGTCCATTTTGTATAAATTAAAGAGTCTCCTTTGGTAGAAGGGGCTAATGTCCTGGAAGAAGTGGGCCGTCATGTCGGTCGTCGTCCTGGTGGTCTTGGACGAAGCCGGGAACTTGACGCTCGTGTTGGCCCCCACCAGCTGCAGGATGTAGTTGGCATCTTCGGCCAAGGTCTCATACTTGCCCACCACGTCGTAGTGGATGATGCAGGGGTGGCAGAGTGAGTGCACCCGCTCCCAGTGCTCGTTGAAGGGCCCCTCCTGCTGCGTCCGCGGATCCAGCAGGTAGTACACGAACTCCTCGAAGCGCACGTCGTCCCCGCGCTCCAGGGCCCTGTCGCTGGGCTCCTGCCGGTGCCGCCGGATGATCTTGGTCCCGTAGCGCTTGTGGAAGTCCGTGTTATAGCTGAGGGTGAACTTGTTGCGATAGGCCGAGACCAGGCGCTCGAAGGGCTCCCGCACGAAGACGAACTTGAGGTAGCTGCGCAGGCGGTAGTTGATCTCGGGAACGCTGTACTCGGAGAGGGTGCGCAGGTTGGAGGGGACATGGGCCTCGTGGGCGGGGATTTCCAGGGGGTCCTGGTACTTGCCTTGCCCCGTCAGGACCATCATCACCCGCTTCCAGTTAGTGCAAGCCACTTTGGGCACGTAGCAGTACAGCAGCCCGTGCGTGTCGTCCACCACCAAGTGCCGCAAGTCATCCGGCTGCAGGAGACGCCGCTTGCGGGTGTAACGGCTGCAGACGTTGCTCAACATCTCCCGTCTCTGCTGGTGAATTGCCTGCAGGGACGACTGCTCAAACTGGGGAGAAAAAACCCAACAGAGATGGTCACCAGCTTGCCCAAGCTGACTGTGGCCTACACAAAACACCTGGCCCACAACTGTCCCCACTGCCTCCCCTTTGCTGGGTTGGTCTGTCACCCATGTGGGATTTTTGGAGACAGCACTGACTTGGAACACAACTTGATTTGGTGCATTTAATCCTTGGACAGGCTGGCATCAAAAGAAAGGACAAAATGTGATGAGGAGCTGGATGAGAAGAGAAATTGAAGGGAGTGAGGGGAGAACAAGCGATGCAGAGAGGGTCAGTAACGGAGCATTTTATTAAAAGCAGACACACACACACACAGGGCTAACGTGCTCTCCCTTACACCAGCCCGGGGGGATGCATGGCCCCAGGGGCAGAAACCACAGCCTGTGTGCTGGCACAGGGCCCTGCACACCTCCTCCTGCTGCGATGGGGCATTGCCACCTCACGCTGACACCCACACACATGTGCTTGCTGTGACACCCAGCTGAGGGCAGAAATGTGGCACACACGTTTGGACATGCTGGATGGAAACAACCTGGGTGTCCTGCCAAGGAAAGGCAAATGGAAATGGTCTCTAACACTGACGGTCAAACCCTGGTGAGCAGGAGGGGAGCTGGAGATGAGGTGGGGTGGCAGGTATGATGGAGAGGAGCAAGGGGCTGAGTAGGTGGTGGTGGGGCCCTTCCTGAGGGCTTTGGGTTCCTTCTCCTGAGGGACTTCTTCCACACAGGCCAGTCCAACACCTCAGCTCTGGTCACAGTTTCCTCTGGCCGCAGGGACGAGGAATCAACACATGGTCCTTTATCTTGAACCCTTTTGACCCTTGCATCAAGAACTGGCAGCTGCTGCACTGGCTTGCCAGAAGCCCAGAGTCCCTTAACCCCTGACCCAGCTGAAAACCCCCTCCAGATCTGGGGACGTAGCCTTTCCTGTCATGGTTTTCATCAGAAATCCCAAAATGTCATTAGAACATCTGGGGAAGGAAACCATTTCCAGGAAGTCAGAAGGGGAAGGTCCCCTCCTCCTCCTGCCCACTCTGTCCCTGTTTTGCTCACAAGGGTTGGGAAGTTCCGTGTTCGCCATTGCTGGGAACATCCAACAGCCTTGTCTGGGAACGGCTGCACCAAGCACCCGCTGACCCGGGGCGGCCCTGACCCCGCAGGGCTGTGGCTTTAATGCCATGCAGTGACCACCATGTCACAACATCACGGTGGCTCCCACTTCGGGGCTGTACAGACAGTCCTCCCAGCGTCAGAGGGTGCCACAGCCAACAGCTCTGCAAGTGCACAGATGTGGCAACCTCCAGATGAAGGGCAAGGGCAGGCCTTGGTGCCTCCATGGCTGCCGAGAGCTGTCACTGCCTAGACATGCCTAAGGACACCCTTTGCCAGGCTTCAGGGGCTCCCTCACTGCTCCCTGGGGGCTAATGAGGTGTTTCGAGGGGCAGTGTTGTAAGGGCTTGTAAAGCTCCTGCCAGGAGCTGGGATACTGAGACAAACTGTCCATCCCGTGGATGACCCAGCAGACCTGCCACCTTCAGAGAGACACTAACATCGGGGCAAACAGCTCCTTCTGCAAGGGATGAACCACACTCAGACCCTTTTGGATCTCATTTCCACAAAAGAAATAACCTCGTCCAGGTCACCTTAGTGACCACTTTCTCCAGGAACCTGCACGAGCAGTAATCTGAGACAGGGACAGGAGAAAGCATCCCATCCTTGCTCCTTCCAACAGGGAGAATGCCCAAATGAAGGAAATGCAGGTGAACAGACGTGGTGGTGACTGCCACCAAGATATGACTCTGACATTGTTGGCTACTGGGCTACAAAGAAAATACAGCACCTAGGGAGGTGATAACCACGGCTGAAGAAGCAATCTCATGCTGCCTTGCAACACAGCCAAACCTTTCAGTAGAAATTTCTTTTGTTTGGAGCCTCCCAGTCAGCTTTTAGAATTGGAAAACCTTTTTGCAAGGGCTTAAAAAAAGAGGCATTTTAATAATGTGATTTTTTTCAGGTATTTTTTCCTGCACTTGCATAATTCAAAACTATTGGACCAGAGAGAGAGACAGACAGACAGACACTGTCTGCAGGCATGGTAACAAATAAATGTGACTACTTTTCAGCAGCCGCCCACTGGAATAAATGCATGTCTTGCAGTTATTTCAGAGCAAAATTGCTCCCTTCATTTCCTTCTCTTAAAACGCCAGGGAAATTAGGCATCACTTTTAAGGAAATAACACCACAACATTCCAGCAGCGTCAGGGTTTGCTGGCATCATGGGCAAGGGACTCCATATTTGCCATTTTTCAGAGAGCAAACGTATTTTGGCTGCTTAGAGACACAAGAGCATCAACCTAGACAGTAACACAGAGCAACACACATGGAAAGATCCGGCCCTGGCTGCACTGGGAACTGCCCACGGGCAGTGGGGAGGCAGCAGGGATGGCACAGCCTTGCCCTCTGCTCTTGGGGGCTGCAGCAATGACAGCCCCATGGACACGGGGAGATGCAGGGCACATTTGGTGGCTGGGGCACGTGGCATGGCACCCGTTGGAGGGTGGTTTCCCGCAGGACTTCCTGCAGGGAAGTTGTGGGTGAAGATCCCTCTGCAAAGGCAAGTGTGGCTGCATGAGGGGAAAACTGCCTGCCCTGGGGGAAACGCAGCAGAAAGAAACAAAAAGCCACTTTTTGCAGCTCCAACCACAAACCCCGATGTGAAGGGCAAGCGGGACACCTTCCCTGATTCCTGCACAGGGAGGGACCCACTAACCCCACCTGGATGCGAGTGATTCTCTGCCCAGGCTGTGCCTGGCTGCTCATTTTTCAGCAGGTATAGCTGGCACAGATCAGAGTCATGGAGAGGCCTGAGATGCCCCAGGATATAAATCCCCCATGGCTGAGTCCAGCTACATACATGTAAATATATATATGTGCACATACCTATGTGTATGCATACACAGCACCTAACACAGAAACATCTGTCAATCATTAGCTCAGGAATTAGCTCAGGCAGCAAGGATGCTCTTGCCCTGCTATGATGGCCCAGAGTTGGCTTTGAAATGTTCAGACGGTGAAATCTCCCAGGTTTGTCCGGCTATGGCTCAGCCCACTGGTAATTAAAAGGCTTGCCCAAGTACCAGCAAGGGCCATAAGCAGTTTTCATCAAGTTACTCCCCTAGGCAGTGTGGTCTTGTCTCTTGGACACAGCCAGAGGCTCAGCTGCAAGGACCTTGGGGGTGGCTGGACATGGCACAGTGCCCCACACACCAGAGGGGTGGCAGACAGGGTCAGCACTCAGTGCTCCACTCGATCTTTGCCCCACCACTTCTAGGTCCCTGTCCCCTTACCTGGTCACTCTCGTATAGGGCCTGGAGTGGGCTCCGACCAGCCTTGCCTTGCCAGGTGGATCTCATATCTTCAGAGGCTGAAAAAGGAGTGAGGAAAGTCAGAGGGGTTGGAAGGGTCTGCTTCCCTCACCTTCTCTTGAGAAGACCAAGTTGGGATAAGACAACATCTCCCAAGAAGAGACAAACCCATTTCGCTCTGGAAGTGATGCTCAAGCAATGCTTGTCCCTCCCCCCTACTTTTTAACAAAACCTGCAGTTAGGAGTGAAAAGGTCCAGAACTACTTTTTAACAAATAAAAGACCATAAATAAAGGTAACAGCTTGTTACAATTTCAAGAGCAATTGGGAGAAGTTTGATCCATAAGCTTTTGGGAAATGCCACTTCCCCCAGGCTGTATGTTCGAGGGAATGGCCCAAAGGAGACAGAACCTGACCAGCATTGCCACAGCCCTGTGAGGGGTGAGATGTCCTCTGTGCTTGGCAGAGGTAAGGGGCAGATCCAACACTGGCAGCTCTGTGCTGAGCCCCCACAGGCTCAGAGTTTGCACTTCCAGGCTCAGAGACACAGACAGGAGCACACAAACTGGTCAGGTGCTTTGTCTGACTGGCAAATCAATTGATTAAGTCCTTATTAGCTACTTATATTTTTTTTCTTTCCTTTTAAACCAGCAGCATCTCCTCTGCTGTTTGAAGCTGAAGACAGCCAGCCAGGCAGTCCTTGTCCCCTCCCTGCCCTGCAGATCAGCTGTTTCGTTCCGGAGGTCCATTTGCAGCAGCACCAAACCCAAGGCTGGATCTGGCCAGCCATGAGTGCTGCACCAGAAACCCAATCAGTGACAGCTGCTCAAGTTCTCATGTTCATAAATTATTTAGAGATGCAACCACCTTCCAGGCTAGGAAGCATCTGCTTCAGCTGCCATTCCTCAGCCCCAGGGACCTGTTTTCAGCACAGTGGGGGCAGAACCATGTGGCCTGGATATCCCAAACCTGACCCATGGAGCCAGCCATGGCAGGGGCACAGGCTCTCACTTGCAGCAACACCTCCAAGCAGCTCTCCCACCACCCACCTACCCTCTGCTTCTTGGCTCTGACTCTCTCCATTGGCAGAGTTGGAAACTCCACGACAGTTTCCACATGAGAAGGTTTGTAACCATGGGGGTTGTGCAGCCCTGGAGTTGGCTTCCACAGAAGGAATCACACCATGAGTTTTAAAATTGAGAATTATGTTTTTTCTGAAGGGGAAGATAGGACACATTGTTCAGGAAACTGTGGCCTGGGAGGCTCTTCCAGTCCTCCAAGTTCTTGGAAAAAGCATCTGCCACAAGCCATTTCTGGCAACGTGAAGGTTTCTAACAGAAGCTTTTTGCATGACAGTTTGGGGCTCTGGATCTTTTCATTCACTGACCGTCACCAAACAACCCCAAATTTGTTATACAAGTCCCAGATGGCATCTGTATAACCAAAATAACCAGAAGGAAAAATCCAGATCCTGTATTCATTTTCACATGCTTGTATTTTGCTTAAATGAAAACTGCTCCAAAGCACAAAGTCACCAGGGTCTCAGCTAAACATTATTCATTCCTGGAGCTGTAATTAGGAGGAAATGACTGCCTGACCTCACAAGATTTCATCAGCAGTGCCTGTACGCTTGCGCGTCCGTGGGAAATGACACTTCCTGCAGCACTGGATTGATCAAGATGTGACTCAACGAGAAGGTACACTTTCTTCCTCAATCCTCTATATCAGTTACCCCACAGGAGGGTGAAATGGCATCTGTGCCAGTGGGAGATAAGCAGAAAATCCAACGTACAGTGCAGGGCTGAGATGCTCATCCCAGAGGAGCCCCGTTTCACATTTCCAGGCTCAGCTCTCTGCAAATGACAGGGAATGAGACAGACCTTGAAAACTCGACTCATTGCAGCTCACATCTGCGAACAGAGAGCACTAAACTTGAGCCTCTTTCCCCTTTGGCTGGGGCTGATAAACTCCTGTTGGATGCAGGACTGTGACCCCGCTGAGGGCTGCCAGCAGCACCTTGCAGCAGACACTGCTCCTGTATTTAGTAAAAACAATGTGGAGGCGTTTGTTTTTGAGATTAACACGTGCATCAACCAGAACCTTTCTCCTCACCAGGACAGAAGCAAACCCCGGGTGGTTCAGGCTGACTGACGGCTGCTAGAAATGCAAATAGCTTGTGCTGGCGCTGCTCAGGGCGGCGTGGAAATGTCCCAGGGAAAGGCTTCAGTGCCTGCTGCAGCGTCAGGTCATGGCCCCTGGAGGAGCGCTGGCTCGGCAGGAGGCTCTTTGGGCTCAACAAAAGGCAAATCTGCAGTGAAGTGGGGAGGGAGCAGAGGTCAGGCAGGTCACAGCCATGCTCTGACCTCTTTAGTCCTTTTCTTTTCAGAGGGACCAGCCTGGCCAGTGGCTGCTGCACCTCACGGGGCTCTTGGCAACAGCCCCAGCAGAAACGTTGCAAAATGGATTTCCTCCAGCCCTTCCCCAGTGCAAGATCTGGCAGAGAACAAGGCATCTTCTCTGGATAGCAGCAAACCCCCTGGGTTCCCTGCTATGCTCTTGCTGTACAGGGTTCCAGAAAAAAAAAGGGAAGAGATTAAAAAAAAATGGAAAAAAATCCCTGCCAGGCTGCTCCCGTGCAGCTGGAGGAGGCTGGGAGTGCTGAGCTGGCAGGGGAAGACACCGGCACTGGCTGCATCCTGACGGCCTGTGCGCTCCAAAGCGATGACACCATCCCTGCCCTGGGTGCTGCCAAAGCCTTCAGAGCAAGGCCTGGCCCAGCAGCAGGTTTTTGGTTTTTACAAGGCTCCACTGCAGGAAGTCTCCCCGCTCAGAAACTGTCTGCTCGCACTACACACGGCATCCCGAGGAGAGAGGCAGCCGGGATCCCGGCTGGGCCATGACGGTGACTTTTGGAGCCAGGGTTAAGCCCCGTGGCAGAGGGGCAGATGCAGCTGGGGCCCTGCAGGGCTCCATGAAGCACCGCTGTACAAGGAGGGCAGCATCCACTGTGTCCCGTGGGATGGAACGTCCATCCTCCGTAAGGCTGGGTCAGAGTGGCTGCAGGTGTGTGAACAGAGACAAGTCCAGGCTGACTGTGCCCAAAGCATCCCCAAAACAACTGGGATCACCTGGCCGTCACAGCAGTAGGCAGGCCAGGGCTGCTGCAACCCGCTTGAGCCAGCAGCAGGCTGTAGACAGTGATTCAATGGAGCCCACCCCACAAAGATCAGCCTTTGACACCCAACACAGCCCTGCCCCATGACCCCAAGCTGTGACAACCCCCCATTCACCACCCCTGAGCCCCAGCACCTGCAGCACCACTGCTCACACACTCCTGCCCCAGCCCTCCCTGTTGCCAGGTGCTGACTGGAATTTACACATCTCTCCTACTCCACTCACTCATGCTGAGAGCGAGTCAAGCATCCCATTCCCCGTACCATTGGTTTACCCATCTCTGGAATGCCCCTGGGACTCCCAAGAAGTTTGGTAAGGCCAAGGAATACTGAAATAAATGACGGTGTTGAGGAGGGAGCATCATGTGAGTGAATTAATGGTTTGTGCTGTATTTTGGCACCATGGCCCTGAGTAGAGAAGGATATTCCATCATGGAAGAGCTGCCAAGATCTTCGCATCCTGGCTCTTCTCCTGACTTTATAGCTTGTTGCCGAGGTTCACAGATTCCACCACATGCAGTGGTAATCCTTGGAAATTTAGCATTGCCACAATTGCATCTGAAAGAAGGGACACCACTTAGCCAAGGCATATCAGCTTTCTGAAGGGGAAAAAACACCAACCCTTGGCAACTGCAGGATCACTATTTGGGTGAGAAGTATTAACACAGTGCATGTCTGTGATCCAAATCTGAAGTGTTTTTCACTGAGACAGGCAGAAGGAAGTATCACATTTGTCCTTTGAATCTTCAAATGATGCGGCAAGGGAATAGGAGTGATGTGGAGCAGGAGACCAAAACCGCTGTGCTGAGGCAGAGACACTGACCAGAAATCACTGAATAAGATGAGCCTGAAAGGAAGCTCAGGCACATTTTTGAGTCTCCTGTGCTACAAGGGCTTTCAGACTCTCTTTTGGAGCTTAAAAAGGTGCCACACTTCCTCCCTTCTTTCCTCCTGTAGCCCAGATTTCAGTGCTGTCCCATCACAGCTTGTGACATCAAGACCGAAGCAGGATCTGGGGCTTCAATGTCTTGCCAGCTGTCCTTGGAAAAGGGAATAGGTTTTAAAGCTGTGAATATTTAGGTGTACTAGCTGACTGCAAAGACAGCCAGACATGTGTGAAGTGAGGGAAAGACTGGATCATGCCTATTCCAGACTTCTGGAAGCAGCAGTGAAAGAATATGCTGTTTTGGCTGCAGAGACCCTTAATAAGGGAGGGAGGTTCTCTGCAACCACAACAGCAAATCCAGTGCGTGAATTGAAGAGTTTGGCTTGGAGACAGGATTCAGGCAGCAACAAGCCTGCTAGGCTGACATCAGCATTACCCAGGCTTTAGAAAACAGTCTGAAGGAAAGAAAGCAATTAAAAGATGTGGGTGCAACTGGATAATAAATAACTTAGAATGAAAATCAACATGGCATTTACCAGGCACTGCTCATACCCAAGCAAACTTGTCTGTAAATAAAATAAGCTGTTTCTGTAGATCAAGCCTATGTGGTAGATCCTCACCCAGATACACAGAGTGCATGAGAGACAACACAGCACAGGAAACAAGGACTTCAGTCAGAGAGGATGAAGTTTAGAAGGTGAACTGTAAAGGCCACGAGCAACAAGAAAGCAAGTTGACACTTAAATGAGAAATACTGGGCAGAGGGCAGATTTCTAGAAAAATACCTCCCAGATTAGCTTTGGGATTAATACTTTGAGAAGGAGTTGACATAAAAACAGAAAGATACTGATGATGGAGAAAGAACTGAGAAAGGCTGCCATGGCAGGGAGAGACTGAAGCTCATCCTGGACGAGGGGAGTGGAAATTTAATAGCATTTAATTTCACAATGTTGGAATTCAGCAGTTTCTGCCACTTTGCTGATGGAAGAGGCAGGAGGTCCCAGATGCACTAGTTCTGGGCCATCACCTGCCAGCGTGACAGTCATAAAAAAAGGCAAATGAAGCCTTGAAACAAATCAGGTGAGATATTTGCTATTGCAGCAAAATTTCTTTTTTTGCAGCAATACCATATGGTATTATCCATAGCATTGGTGACCCTCACCTGCAGCACTGACAGCTCTGCTCTCCTGGGACCCAGGCAGATCCAGAGCTGCTGAGAAGGGCTGCCAGGTGACCAGGTGAGCCCAGGACTTGCTGTGCCATGGGAGGCTCCACGGTTGGATGTGTGTATGAGCTGAGCCGCGATGTGACTGCCCCTTGAACAGGCCAGCAGAGAGGGACGGGAGGTGTTTCACATGCAGGATATCTTCATGCCCACTTGCTCAGGTGCCAGAGAGGAAGAGGTTTGGAAACCCCAGATCAGTGGGGGTCAGCAGCTGGGATGCAACAGGAGGAATCCTAACTCATTTTGGGCTGGAGGATGAAGCTTTCAGATATTTTCCAGGCTGGACCCTGGGGCCACAAGGAGCCAAAAACTCCACATGTGGTCTCCAATACGAAGCACTGGAGAGGGTTAACACCTGGAGGAGATCCAGTGGTCTCCAGCCAAGGGAAGTGAAGAGACAGCACATGTACTTGCACATGAGCAGGCACCCCAGAGGCCCTGAGGAGCTAATCCTGACCCCACCACTGCCTCCCCGCTGCTGTCTCGCAGCCCCAGCTTTGCTTCCTGTTGTGTCTGCGCAAAACCTAAAAAAAGAGAAAAAAATAATTGCGGTGCCTGCAATGATCAGTGTAAATTACAGCCTGCAAATGCCAGTGGGTCAGTGGGAGAGGTGCTTTATTCTGCAGGAAGACTCAGTTCTCAGGGCAGACCCTCTTGGAAGGGGATGTTCTCTCTCACACCAAAGAAAAAGTTCTGAAAACGAAGGTGATATTTTTGATGGATTCTGACTGGAACACAGGAAAAAGAACTGGTGACAGGAGCTGCCTGCCTGGCACATATGACATGTGTGGAGCTGAACTGCATTCATGGGAGAAGGAAGAGTGTACAGTGGGAAACAAATAACTGTAAAACAAAAGGGTAAACAACACCCAGAGCTCTATGGTGTACAGGGATTAGCACTTGTTTTAAATCAGTCACTGAAAGAGCCAGAAATTAGGGCCTGGATCGCTTCGTGGGCACAGCAAAGAGCTTCTTCAGACCTTGCTGACTCCTCTCCGGGACCTGCTAGGGGCAATGAGTGAGTGCTTCAGCCACAGCAGTGTCGGCTCACTCACCCCTGACCATAAAGGTGCCTCTCCACAAAGACAGGCTCCTCACTACTGAAATAACACACACAAGAGACACAGAGAAGGATCCTGCCATACAATTTCCGAGAAGATACTGTGACTGTGCTAGTCAAAGCCAAACCCTAGCTGCAGCCACTGGCTGCTAAATCTGTCCAATTTTCGATTTTAACATCCAAGCAGGACAAACAAAAAAGAAAAAAAAAAAGAGAAAAATAAAATAGAGTTTGGCAGCAGCAGTGATGGATCCAGACAGTTCTCACAGTCTAAGCTCAGTTTTCCCTCCTGGTTTGATAGCAAAGACTGGGACATGCAGCTAGATACCCAGACTGCATGAGGATGGTCCAGGACATTGAGGCCAAGAAATCCCACACGAGAGCACCAGCTGAACTCCTGGGCAGTGTTCAGTGGTCCACGTGAAGCGCCCTCCCTGGAGGGATCAGAGCTATAGGGTCAAACAGTGCCATCTTCAGAAAGCAGTTTACTTCTAGGAAGCTCTGGCTTTTATGCTTGGGCTCCTACTGGTGGAGAACACATTTCCTTAATCTCTGCCTACGCACAAAGGCTGATTATTGTTTGTTGTTTTGGTTTTCTTTTAAAAGACAGATACTTTTCAAAACAATGGTGATGTGAGAAACCAACACCAGAATCCCACAGAGAGCTCCAGACTCACTTACTGCCCTAACCTTGTGGAAGGCAGTGACCTCTGACAGACAAGATGACCAAATAAGTGACCATTTGCTTTCTCACATCATACACTTGGCTGGGAAGAACTGTGGCAATTCTGGTGTTCACAGAGCTAAGGGAGGACCTCTGGGAATTATTCCTATTTTAATCCTCACTGCAAGGTTTTGATTTGGGAATGGGAATTTTTAGCTCCAAAAGCAAATCAAATTTTTGGCTTCATAGAGGCAATCAAACCTCCTTAGATTCTTGTGACTGCTCATTTTTACTGCATCTAGAAAGTCAAGGATGTAGACAACAGAGGCTTAATTAAAAAGCTTAAGAAATGAAAAGAAATCTAATAGACCCGCATGATTGATTTGCTCAAATGCAAATTCAGCTTGGTGAATTCCGACACAACCACATCTGCTGGGGAGCTGCAAGTGTAAGGTGTAAGTGGCTGGGCTCACCCAGGTGTCTGTGCACCCAGAACACTCAGAGGGAGTGGGCAGCATCCGTGCCCCATTCTGGCAGGTAACTGGCAGCAGAGCACATACACCAGAAAGAATTTTGGGGAGAGAAAACATGTCACAGCAATATTCAGACAAGCACAGACAATGGCAAAAAGCAACGAGCCCTACGGAGAACAACCAGAAGAGATGATTTCTGGCCTCTTCCCTGGGCCTCTCCCAGGCACAGCACTGCTCCCCAAGAAGAGGAGAGCTCAGATATCAACCCACAACAGCCCCCACCTTGCACAGCTTCCACGTGGCAGCGAACAGATCCCTGTGGAGCAAACACTGTACTTGACCTCTTCTGTTCATCCTGGGGCTGTGCCAGCGAGTGGTGAGCAGGAGGAGTGATAGAGGGGAGCTGGCATCAACTTACAAACTCTGTAACTCTAATATTTACAATACAAACATGCATTTCTTGTTCCAGACCAACATCCCCTGTAGCTCAGGAAATGCCCCCGTGGCCCTTCCCACCATTGCTTCTCTTCTTATGGTGCTTTTCTCCCCAGTTATGCCTTGTTCAGCCTGCTCTGCCTCATGACAATGTCCTCCAGCAGAGGCTCCGCACTGACACAGGTAACAGGCTGCCACCCAACACAGCCCCATGCAGCGTGGTCACAGGCAGACCCACTGGCCTCCTCCAGTGTTCTCCTTGCTGATGAACAAGCCAGCAATGTATAACCCAAGCTATTCCAGACAGCCTGCCCTTGGCTCTGTGGGCCAAGCCTTGGAAAGCGCTGGCTGCTCTGCACGTCTCTCCGCTGAGGTACAGGCGGCGGAGAGTCTGTTGGAGACGTCTGTCTCGGCTCACTTGTTAGGGTACAGGAATAATTCTGCATCTGACCTTCCCCTGCCAGCTCCCCTCCTGTTCCCTACAGCAGACTGACAACCTGGAGCATCCCGGGGAGCAACAGAACCTTCCCCACGCTTGCTCCAGAGCATTTTCAGACATTAGAGCAGAGCCAAGGGCCAGGATGGTTGTAGCCCTGCAAGGGTCCTGGAGCAGGTCCTTCCCAGATAACCCAGCCAGGCTAATGCAGCGTATCAGAAGGGCAGGACCTCTGTGATTCTGCTTGCCTGAGCAGATCAGCGGGCAGGCACATCCCTGTGCCCTGCAAAGCCATCACATGATTCAGTGGCATTCCTCCATGTCACCAGTTGAGCCACAGCCCTCAGGCATTGGCGTGGCACCAGGAAGCTCAACCGTCCCTCTGAAACCACTGGGTTAAGTGTCTGTCACCAGCGCTGCACCCTAACTCTGAGGCTCAGGAATTGCCTCAAGTAGCTTGGTTTTGGGCCATACAACTCTATTTTGAAGCACAGCCAGCACCTGGATGTTGTCAGCCCGGTTATCCCCATGGCAAAGGGGCTCCATTTGGTGGCTCCTGACTTAATGATATTTCATTTAGCAGAAATTAAACCAAGTGACTCGAACTTGGCTGGGTCAGACAGAACTGAGTCCTAGCAACACAGAAATGCTTGAAAACTTAGCTCAGGCTTTTTTTCCCAGAGCTGCACATTTTCTCCCATCCCCCCTAGTCCTCTTGAAACAGCCAAACCAAGTAATTAAACCCCCCCGCCTCCCCTCACCTCCCAGCACTTGGAAATAAAGATGCACTGGGAGGAGGTTACCCACAAAGCTAGGGGAAAAACCACAAGGAAAGCAGCTCAGGGCAAACCTGAGCGGGGCAAGACAGGACGTGCACATGAGTAGGTTTACACAGGGAACAGCCCATGTACAAGCTGCAGCAGGGGATGACAGATCTTCTCTCCCATCAGCTCGGACGGGTGAACCCGCACATGTTTGCATATGGGAGAGGGTGGTTTTGCACCTCCACAGGCACCAGGGTCACTTAGAAGTGATGTTTTAGCCACAATGATGAAGTACCATTTCAGGGCAGGATGAGGGGTGGGGCGCAGAAGAGGGATGAAGGCTGCACAATGGCCCATCATCTTCCCCTTCTCCAGTACCTGGCTATAACACGTCCCATTCCTGTGGAGCCAGTGGAGGAGTCCTACCAGTGTCTGTCACGCAGACCTTCCTCCCCAGGCATCTCCCCTTTTTGCACAAATTACTCCTTTTTTTTTTTTCTGGGAAGAAAAACACTTCTTAAGGCCAACTCCAAGCAGTCACAGATGGCTCCCGAAGGGTGAGGACCCATTTTCATCCCATGTCTCTGCAGCTGAAGCACCCCAGTACCTCCTTCTGAGCCACGTTTCTCAGAGGAGGCTCCACAAGCACTGAACTGAGGTGACACGGCTCATTTCTGAGGAGGCACCAAGGTACAAACCTCTTAGCCAAGAGGGCAAGGAGCATTTTCCAAACTTCTTCCACCAAATGCCTGTGCTCCACAGCTACCATCCCCTGGGACAAACCCTTCTGCAGCATTTTCTGCCCCAAACCACACAGTTCCTATACACACTCAGATGTGGAGGTATTGGGGATCCCTGGACCTCACCATTACGAGGTGTGCATGGGCAAGATGTCCAAGAGTGCTTCACTTGGGAAGGAGATGAAAGGAGGTGCCACCCCCTAAAAATAATACCCTCATTTTCAGCAATCACCCCCTTGCAGCTTCTCCAGAGTGGCAGGGCTGTGTGGCACAACTGGGTGGTAATGGCAGCCAGGCTCCCTGGCACCGACAGCAGCCTTCCTCCAGCCAAGAAGCACACTCCAAAGAGGGGACAGTGAGTCACTGCTTTACACGGGTTAGCTCGAGGGATCGCACCACCTTTAACAGGAAAAGTCATTCACTTCTCCAGGCATGTGGCCTGCTGGCTGGAAGGCAGCAGCCCATGGGCAAGAGAGGGACAAGGGGCATGCTGCCTTCAGGAAATGTCAATGCAGGGCGTGGAAGAAGGTTCTGAGCTATTCTCTCTGGAAAGTGATGGATGGGAAGAGCAACGCAGAGGGTTGAGTATATGTCCTGCTCTCATTCCAACCAGACAGGGAACAGCCGGGCCTGCCAGAAGCAGCAGTGGTTGTGGTGAATGTCTGGAGGTGGAAACACACAGCCTCAGGGAACTGAAGTGGGACCAAAAATCTAAGCACACCTGCCTCCACTTGTGCCCAAGATCCTTGATATCTGTGCACAGTCATCTGCAGGCAGCATCCCTGTAAATGGGGCTCATGGGACTGGAGTGCCTCTGGCATGCTGCACTGGGGGAAGGAGAGGCAGCAGAGCTGCATCTGATACTGGGGCACTTATCCCAACCACACAGTGCAAATTACTCACAGCACAGGACTCTCACACAGAAATCTGAGGGCTGACAGGCATAGGGACAGCCCAGAAGCCCCAGGCACATTAGATGCACTCACATGATTTCCAGCCTGCGAGAAGCAGATGGATGCTCCCTGACTCCTCAGTCCGGGGTTGTGGTGACCCGTGCTCACGACTGTCACCTACCCACAACCATTTCCACGCTCAGTGACTCATGCCAGATGCAATAAAACCGCAGACACCAGACACAGGGCAGTGGCCAGCAGCATAAGGTGCCACTGGCACCAAGTGCCACCAGACTCCAGCCTTCTCCATCTGGATCCAGTTCAAGACAGACACATTGACTTTCATCGGAAAATGCCTCAGCCCAGCCTCTCAAGTGCTGTGGCAACCTTTGTGGGGCAGGCAAGGCCCCTGTGCCAAGAACAGCGCAGACGCCTTCTGAGCGGGTGGTGTGACAGGCAGCAGCCCCACAGCTGACCCGACCCCCTTCCCAGCCACAGGCTCCCCCTTGCCACCAACTTTTCAGCATCTTCTCTTCTAGCTTGAACATGTCCCAGCCATGTTCCTTGCCAGCAGTCACACCTGAAGAAAGCCTTCTGACAGGTCACACATGGTGCTGCCACTGCCATCACTACAGAAACATGACAAATGGACCTTATTTCACATCACCACTGCCTCCTCCACCGAAAGGATCCAGAAACTGCCTCTCCAAGCGGCAACTTCTCCATTCCCACTCCCCAGGATCTGCTGTGCCTTTGGCATGGTTCATGGCTGGAAACAGGACTGGGTGAGATCAGCCCCTGCCACACCACAGCCTGCGTGTCCCATTCAGCACCACGTGGGATGTGGGATGGGAGGGAGGGAGGCAACACTCCAATGTTCAGAGCTATTTGGGTTTTTCTCCAAACCACTAAAAAAAGAGGGATCTCTGCTGAAAGTGCTCCAAAGAAACTCAGCCAGCACTGCTGACAGTATAATCTCCACTGTCCATTTCTATTAATGCTCTTACAGGTCTAGCAGGAACTGGAAAGCTTGGAGCTGACTTTTCACCATCCAAGGCGTGCAAGAACTCCCAGATGAGCAAAGCCAGTGTGACCCTGCGTGCAGCCCCCACCAGCGCCCTTTGGAGGGGCAGTTCTCAGCGGGCTGCTGGAGCACTTTCCTGGCAAAAGAGACAATGGACTTGTGTGTGTTTTGCTCCTCGTGCCTGGCTGACAAAGCCAGCCCACAGAGCTTCATACTTGCCGTGCACACTCAGCACTCTGCAGCTAGCACGGGCTGAGGGACGATCCAGCGCTGAGGCGTTTGCAGCCAGCTCTGCCTCTCTGCCTTCCATCTGCTGTACACAAGGCTCAGGCAGCAGCCACAGAGGTGGCTGCGACGTCTGAGGAGGTGTCATCAGATGGATGTTTTTTTAAGCTGCTACAAAAACAACATTAAACTCCTGACGTGACATGGGGTCAGAACATCCTGCACTAGTTTAGATTTCTGCTACATGTCATACGCATTGGGCAGGAAAATAATTATCTTTCTAACTTTATTTTCTTGCTTTTCCTGGTTTTTTTTGTTTGGGTTTTTTTTTTTTTTTCCTAACAGGAGGCTGCTCAGCTTTTAACTGCCTGAAACAGACTTCTGAAATCTGAAATCCCTGGTCTGTCCAGGCTTCAGCCAGATGCCTACTTTGGGAGTGCCGGATGTACCCAAGCCAGTGCAGGGACTGGCTGCCACTGGTTCCAGAAGTGACTGATTCAGAGATCTGGCTTCTGGACATGCTTTAAAACCACTTGATGTTCAAGATCCTGGAAGGTTTACTTAGGAAGAAGTTATTGCCATTGCCATTAGAAAATATTAAAATTACATGAAGCACCTCCTTGTTTTCCATAAAGCTTCATGAAAGCTCTTTCCTCCTTTGGCTCCCACTTTCTTGCACAGCTTACTTTGCCTTTATGTTTCTAAAGATAATTTTTCTTCATTTCTCACTGATGACACCTCTTGGACCATCACAGTGCCACCAGCCATACCCAGGCACAGGGGCTGGCACAGCTGGGCCTTGGCTGTGTGGCTCTCTCCTCCCCAGAGCGGGGGATGGCTCAGGCTCTGTTTTTCAAGGAAGGCCTTCTTATTCCCCTTTATTCAAGTTGAGTCAAGGATCAGCCAGGGAAACTCTAATCAAGTGATGGAAAATGGTGACAGTTATAGGATTAGCTCACAATAAATCATGCAGAAAGGGAAAGAAGGAATCCAGCTGCTTCAAGGAGCCTGCCAAATGCCCCAGCATCGTCTGTGGGGATCATATTAGGAACAGAGCCAATGGCAGCTGGTCTGGACACTCTGCCCCATTCAGTGGTTCTTCCTAAACCTTCATGTCTCCTCAGCAGCAGGAGGCTCTGGTTACCTGGTACCAGCCTGAGGCAGATGCCAGGAAGGTTAAATAGAAAGATCACAGGCATTTGAGGTGGAGGGATGTATTTTGCTGGGGCAATGTCCCTAGGTCTCTGCTGTCACAATGACTGCAATTAAGATCTTTATAGGAAACAGAAAATTAACAATATCCAGCAGGAACATGGCCTCTGTGAGCAAATAAAGTATTTGTGTGTAAGTACCATGCAATCTTCTGTTTCCAAATGGTTAATTCCTCCTATAAGCCAAGCTAGAAGCTTTCCAAGAGCAATTTCTCTTCCCCATTACGCCTGTCATTCTCCTGGCCCCAGTTGGCTGCTTGCATTTATAATACAAGCCTGAACTGCCAGCATTTCCATTCCTTGTCAATAAACTCCTCCTTTGCAGAAGAAGGGCTTGCACCAGCAGTGCCAAGGCCGGGATCCTTGCTGGGATGGACAGCAGCTGATTTTCCCTGGGCAAGGCTGCACCAGAGATCCACCTCTCCCTAAAATCCTGCTCATGTGGTGTCCGTAGGCCCCCATCTCCGGGCGGGCTCAGGCAGCTCACAGCTGCTCACACAGCACCACGGAGCTGCCAAGCCAAGAGACCATCTGCACCAGCCTGCTGCCTCCTGCTCAGCTGCTGAGGCCACGGCAGGCCAGCGAGCAGGGGACCAGGCTGGGCTTGCTCAAAACCTGCCCGCACTCAGGTCTGGTTTGGGCAGATGCTGTTTGTGCCCTCTGCACACAGGCCACCTGCACAGGTACAACAAAGAGGAGTCTCTAATGTCAGATGGCTCAGCCTGCCTGCTGAGCATGTTTCAAGCCATCTTCTCAGCTCTGTGCATCTGGGATTGATGAAAGCCGCAACAAGCTGATCTGAGAAAAAATGCACACTCAACAAACTCTTCCCAGTGCAGCACCTTGCACGCAGCCATCCCTCCCCAGGCTTTGCTTCATGGCTCTCATCCCTCTGCTCCCAGCAGAGGCAGCCGAGCGGCTGTGTCCTGCCTTTCTAAATGGCACAGCTCATTAGCTGGTGAGACCCTCTGACACAAGGTACACCACAAGAAGCTTTACAAAGAGTTGAAGAGATGCACGAGCTCACAGAGGAGGAGAGGAGTGAATTACAGCCTGCTGGAGACTAGGGAGAACCACCTCTGAGAACCATCTCCAGCACACATGGTCCCACCACACAGCCCCTTGTGCCTGCTTCTGCTGCATCTAGTAATGACCACTGCCTGAGGCCACCAAAGAGCCCTGTCTCGCCAGCCAGCATGTTCAGCAGAGGACACAAACATCTCCAGTGCCATAGCAGCTCTGAGGCACAACAGATGCAGCATCACTGGTAGCTGCTTGTCTGAGTTGGATTTAACCCTTCCTGAGAGTGGCTGTTGGCTCTGGGGACATCTCTCTCCTTTTCACAGGGAGTGAGCAAGCTCTGGTGGGGACCTCAGGACGAAGGGAACTGGGAGGCTTGTGTCTACCCCACCCAGCAGCAGCTATGGGCTACTGATGCATCAAGTCAGCCTTGTTTGGGTCTCACAGCGCCTGTGTCTGCTGATCGTATTAAGCTAAAGGGAAATCAATCTCCCTGATACTGCCAGGAGTAAACTTGGAAGAGACCCAGCTGTGAATATGCTACCCCTGCACCCTTGCCAAAAGGAAAGGCCTGGCTCTGTAGATATGTGCAGGATTGAACTCGCTGCATTCTCCTGCCATGGGGAAATCTGCCTGTGCAGAGACACTCCCGCGGCAGGCAGAGCCACACGCTTGCAGGGCAACACAGTACAAATGGGGGTGGGGAACTGCTGAGGAGCTTCTGACCTCCAACTAGTTTGTGCTGATTTCTCAGGTCCCTGCTTTGAAGAAAGCCCTCTGGAACAGGCAAGGCAGCCCCAGAGACATCACATGCAGCAGCTCCAAACAAACATCACCTTTGAACCTCATGTCGATATTACCCATCTTCCTGCAAGGTCAGTGAGGCAACATCTGGCCAGAGAGCAGGCTTGGATTGGGTTCCACATTAGCACCGAGGCTGCAAACTTGTAGGGAGAGAGAGCACTGCAGGGATGGCTCAAACTGGCTGCTGCTCCCTCCCTGAAAGAGCTGGGAAAGCAGCCAGGAGATGGAGGGCTATAAATCAAGTGGCATTTACACGGAGAAGGAAAAGCTGTGAGCATGTTGTGACTGGAGGCCAGGACTCAGGGCCTCAGCATCCCTCCATATCACAGGTGACAAGCTGATGGGAAGGGACCTATGGGCCCTGTGCACTGCTGTGAAGATCCAAAACATTCAGTGGCACATCTCCTTGCACAAGCACCACGGGTAGAGACACCAGCACCTGCCCATCTGCATGCCCAGGCTAGAGGCTTCCTCATCTGTCACTCGAGCCACTGCAGAGGCAGCAACACCTTCAGAGACACTCCTTGGGGAGAAAACAGCTTCAAGACCAGTTGGATATTGCTCTGACAGAGTCTATGAAAATTAAGCCGAATTGTGAAAAAGCTGGGTCTCACCAGAATCAGGTGCTTCTTCAGCACAGCAGGTCTCAGCACCCGTGCTCAGCACGGTTTGTGTACACGGCCACGTAACAGACTCACCCCAGCACAACACCAAGCACAGACCCGGGGCACTGTGGCTGGCAGCATCTCACAGCTGCCAAAACAGCCCCACAGTGTGACACCACCCCGAGGGGTCAGTGATGAGGGCTTGGTGACAGCGACCAGGGATGCAGCACTGCTGGGAGCACCAAATGCCTTTGCCACTCACTGCTCCAGTGTATCAGGGATCACTGGCAGGGTGGAGGGAAGGCAGGACGTGCCAACAGACAGGGAAGCAACCAGGACTCAAAAGGGCCAGGCTGGGGCTGTCTACAGGGCTGGGGGTGGCTGGTGCTTGAAGAGCCCCACTGTAGGTCAGGAAGCTCTCACAGGGAAGGACCTGAGGTGGCACGGGACAGCATGCTCAACTGGGACAGAAAAATCAGCAGACCCTGAATCCACACACGCTCACACCCTCAAAACCAGGTTCTCAACCATTTTCAACACTGGACGGTGATTGTCCTCTCAGCACAGAGCTGCCAGAGGATGTGGGTTATGTGGCCAGGCTTTCCTGCACTGCTAGACAGTGACGAGCCACCTCAGCTGAGGATGTAGCTGCTGAACCCTAGGGTGGCTGAGCCCCTGCAGGCCTAACCAGCGAGGAGAAACCCTGCTTTCTTCTTCCAGGAAAGACCAACTCCAAGCCCTTCCCAGCCAAATTCCCATCAGTCTGCCTGCCCATAAATTTACAACTATTTATGTAGTCAAAGCTCATCCAGATATTAAGAGCTCAGGGGCACTACGGGAAAAACAGGAGCAGGCAGAGCAGCCAGCCTCTTCCTCCAACAGGCTGCAGGAATTCCCCACTGGCTGGTTCAGGGCTGGACACCTCCATGCCCTGAAGCTAAATATGTTCAGTGCCACCCCAGCAAGCTAAAGGGAATGGACTTGTGCAAGGATCTCTGAGGCAAAAATCACCACGTCTAGAAACAAAATTCAGGCAGATCTTTGCCTCTGAGGCTTCAAAAGGTGGGAGGTGGAAAGGGTTACAAGGCAGGGACCTTCAAAAAGCCTATAGAGCCCAGACATCCCAATAAGGTCTGCTGCAAAGGGTCTGGGAAAAAGTGAAACTTGCTCAGTAGCATTCAGAAGAAATGCTGGAAGAGAGTTCAGCTTCCCACCCACTTGCCCTGTCCCTGTCCACCAGAAGCCAGCACAAAGATGTCCCCACATCCGCAGGTCCTGCCAGGCTGGCAGGTCAGAAGGACAGCACCAGGTCCAAGATGGAGCTCCGATGGCATGGTTGTGGCCCTGATCACATGTGGTGCCCTCTCACAGCCTTTCATCAGCTTTTCAGACCGAAAATCCCTATTTTAGGCAGCTGCCCGGGGCGAGTCACAGCAATGTGTGGGGCTGATGCAGACCAATGTGCCAGCGGCAGGGGAGTGTGTGTGCACAGGGCAGTGTGTGTGTGCTTGCTTTTAGCAATCACTGTCCTGTCCGAGGGGCTCAGACTGAAAGCACACCCAGGGCACTACTGAGCTCTGACAGGTTCAGCCCAGCAAGAGGGGAGCAGAGAGCTGTGGGCTGTGAAGTGCTGGGGTGACAGCTCAGGATGTCGGTCACTGCAGGTTCCTCTGGCTACTGGGTGTCCTGGGCTCGCTCAGCTCCACGCAGAGGGGAACTGGCACTGGTGGCTGCTGGAACCAGCCGTGCTGCCTCCTGCAGAGTCTGGCTGGTGCTGCTGCAGCCCCCATCTGCTGAGCAGCCAGCACACCAGGGCTCCTGGCAGCAGGAGCCTTGCAGTGGCAGTGTTGGTATCTCTTGTGTACAGGATCCAAGTCACATAGAGCCATTTCTCACACTGTGTCCTCTGGCTCCCCTTCCCTTCCCTGTCCCCATGCACACTGGGCGTCCCTCAGAGCATCACGCTCTCCTTCCAGCACAATGAATGAAGCAACATCTCTGCTCCCCAGCTCATTAAACTGTAAGAGAAACCAAACAAGCCCCATGGCCCAGTGCTATTTCCTATGCTGGGTGATCTCCTGTGAAGGACATGCTGGAAGAGTTTATCCAAGCAGCGGCCACCCAGCTCCTGGGGATACAGAGAAATTCTTTCTTTCCCCCTTTGCCCATGTAGAGCTTTGACTTAGACTGAAATTTTGGCTTCCCAGTGGAAGCCACAGGCAATGGGGCAATGGAGAACAGAGAAAGAAGAGACATTTGGGGGTTGAACCCTATTTATCAGAGCTCTAGAACTGACTTTAATGGGTAATTTATTAGAATGACGTGGGGTACAAACCTGCAACAGCAAAAACTGGCATAGCTGGAATAAACCACGACAGCCAGCCATGAAGCAAGGATCCCATATCTGGAAATGAGCATCAGGGATGGGGGACAACCTCATAGGGCAGCAGCATATATAGGGGGCATTTAGCAGTATCTCCCACCATCCAGCCCTGCTGGTAGGATTTTACTGCCAAGGGAGGTGGGGGGGGTTTGCATTTGAAGAAGGGAAAAATTAAAAGATCTGTGTGAATCAGTAGGGAAATTGCAGAGAGCTTGTGGTTGAATACAGACCTGTCCCATAGCTGCAGATCCAGACAGGAGACAGAGACAGGGTGTCCCAGTTCACAGCACTGCAAGCTCTGCAGGTATAGGGGCGAGTACGGCAGAGAGCAGACTGGTCTGAACTGGGCAGCAGAGCCTGGGAATGTGGGGCTTAACTCCCCATTGAGACCAGTCACTCTCCTCCATCCATGAAGAATTTTACTGGGGGAAAAAAGTACCTCCAGCTCCTAGGGCAGGTCCATTTGTCCCTGTTTTCACTCTCAGTGCAAGCTGTGCTGTGCAGGCACGACCAAGGCACAATGGTGTTAAACCCGGGCCTTTCAGGCCACCAGAGCTACTCAGTGAGATGTTTCCCCCTGCTCAGACTGCTCGTAGTTCTTCACTGCCTTTGAACAAGGAAAGTTTTGGGCTTTTGCCCAGCTGTGCCTCAAAGCAAAACATCCTCCCTAGGCCCCTCAGAAGCATTTGGGGAGTTAAACTCTTCTTTGGGTACTCAGCTCCAAGGGGGAGTACTGGGAACTAAGTACCTAATGCCTTTGTAGTTTCTTGGCTTCTGATATCGAATCCTGGGACAGACAGCTGTGTTTGCACTGGAATTAAGATGGAGGGTTTGTCATGCTCTCCATTCAGATGCTTGCGGGAAGCAAGGACCAAGAAAGAAAACCAAGCACATAACAAATCCCAACACCCCTAGGAGAGCCCTGGCCAATGCACAAGCACTCATCTGCCAGCCTCGGACCAGCACAGGCAAAAGTCCTACTGGTGATGTTTCTGTGGAGTACTTTTTGCAGGATATTGGAGTTTTGTGAGTGGGCACAAAACACAGGTGCCTTGTGCTGCCAGACAGAAACAGCCAGGCTGAGACGCCAGAGGAATGCGGGGCCAGGAGAGGCTGGATCCAGCCAGCAGAGCCACCGGGACACGAATCTCTCCTGCGGGGACAGAGTTAACTCCGGGTGTGCTAAGCCCACTCCTTTCTCCTCCAAAACCTCTTGCACGTATCAGAGATTCTCAGGAAACCGTATAAAGCCAAGAAGGACAAGAGAAAGCATTCCTCATGAAAAGCCTGGCCCTCGGGAGCAGATGGGCTTCATTACTGTCCTGCTCTCAGCACCAGACTGGGTGGATTTTTCTACCCCGACAGGTCATGGATGAAGCATTTCATGTCTTTTCCAAACACAGCAAATCTGAGGGCTTCCAGCCTGTGTTTGCCAACATCTTGGCTGACAAATGTTTCTGTACTTCGAGTACTGGCTCCTCAAAAGGAAGGGGCTGCATCCTGGGCATCACGACACTGTGACTGGGAAAATGAGCTGGGCAAGACTGCTTCATGACCAAAACAAAGAAAAGAAAACCAACACCATCTGAGGGTGTCTTAGATTGTTCATCCCTGCCTGCTCTTGCAGCCTTAGCCAGGGTAAGAGCAGCATCGCCCTCGTTATCTGGAAGGCTGAGGACATGTGTCAGCCAGCTGCAGGCATGACCCAGGCTCAGAGCATTCGCTGGCTGCGCACGTCCCAAGGCAGCGGCTGAATTTCAGCCTCCAAATACCTTTAAACAATGGGGAGGAACTGAGGCCTAAAATAAGCTCTTTCCTGTTCTGAAAAAAAAAAATCCCTGGTTTGCAAAGGTCTGCTAATATTTAAGTGTGTATTTATCTCCATTCACGCCAGGTCTAGGTGCACTTGTAGGTTCAGGGACTAGGGCTCGGCGGGTCAACACACTGATCAACTCTATAATTTCTATACTAATTTGTATCCCTCTGAAGGTACCAATCTTTAGGCACAGAGATGGAGCTGACTGAGATCAATAAATCTGGAACAATGAGAAGCAAGAGTTTCTCCTAGACCTGCTGGTGCTGAGGGGTGTTGGGCTGGGCAACTGAAACCACCTGAGAATTGGCAGAGAGTGGTGGCAGTGGTGTCTTCCATATCCACCTTGGCACGTCAGAGGGCTAAGAAACACACAAAAATGGTGAGGCAGCTTCCTACCTGTAGTATCTGCTACATGTGTTGATGTGGCTTCTGGCACTGCTGCTCATCCTCCTGCAACACCCCAACCCTTCTCTCTCAGGCTGGTGAAGGGGTACCTCCACTCCAGGAGTGGTTGGAGAAGGCTTTCCTCTATCAGTGTCCCGAGGAGATCCAGCTAGTTGATACAGGAGAAGATAAGGACGGAGAGAGGGCTCTTGCTGCTTTCTCACTGGGAAAGCTTTCTGAAACAGTATCACAACCTTGGCACTTCTGGTATCTCTCCTTGTGAAAGAGTCAGACCAAAGGCTGAGTATGTCTCACCTGCAAAGCCCCATGAGGTCCAACAGCTCGTGCTGACAGCAGGTTGTGAAACAACCTGGAGAGTGCAGAAGCCAGCATTGAGCAAGTGCTGCTAAAAAGACCTAAGAAACAACAGCTGGATGCTGCAGTCAGACAGAACCAGAGCAGAAATAAAGGAGCACTTTGAGATTGAGAGCTTTTCCTTCTTTCTTATTGGAGAAAATCTGCCAGCTCTCTGGATGTCAGTGCAATTTGCCTACTCACCGTTGCCCCAAAGACACACCACTGGGGTGGCCCCACAGCACTGGCCTGCAGAAACCTCAGACCAGATGAACACAGAGCCTCAGGACCTGTCACTCACCTCCCCCTACCTCCTTCACATGTTCCCCCTTCCGTCTATCCCACATCTGTACTATCAGAGTCATCCCACCTCCCCCACTGTTGCTAAAATCAGTGTGGTCCCCCTGAGAACAGCAGTGACCAAAGCTCTGATGCAGACAAGGAATGGCAGCCTCCAGTATCTTCTGCTGTGCCAGCTGAGATGTGCTGCCAGCAGAGTGAGATGAAACACCAGCCTGGGAGCCCCGCTGTGTATTCTTACCTCTGTGCAGAAAATGTACAGGGTGCACAAGTCAGCACAGCTAACGGTGCACTATTCCTGCAGGGAACAGCAGAGAAACATCAACTCAGAAGATGGATGACAGTCATGCTGAGGCCAGACAGGATCTCCTGGATGGCTGTGGGGTGGCACCAGTACTGTCAAGGCCTCCTGACAGCCCTCATCACTCCCTGAGCCCAGCTGAGATGGCAGGAGTTTTGCCTGGGAAATGAATGCACCTGCCCAATGCCACCAGCCCAGGTGCAGGAGGTGTTGAAAGGTGACTGCTCCAGGTAAACCCCTGAACTACCCACTGTGGCAGGGTGTGGAAGGTCCAGTGGCCAGTGTGCTCAGCGCCACTTCAAACACCTTCCTGCAACGCAGACATCCTGCCCTTGGCCACGTACCTGTGAGCCTGGAGCGGGGCAGCTGATGGCCAGCAGCACAGATAGGACACCAGCAACTTGAAGCGAGCAGGGGATAGTCCATGGCACAGCTGCACCCCAGGGCCAGAGGAGAGCTGGAACTACAGCCCCCGTGTCTGCTCACTGGTACAGCCAGCAGGAAGGAAAGGCAACAGAAAACAACCAGGGCCACGAAGTCAGGGCACACTCAAGCCCACCTCCATGTGGAGCACCGAGACCTGTCCCACCCCTCTGGCAAACACACCAAGCCCATTCCTGCCTCCAAGAGGTACAACAGGGAATTCTGCCACTGACTTCAGTACAAACAAATTCAGCCCACCACCAAAATAACCAACTCAGCGGCATTTAGGAGCAGAGTTATTTCAGCCCAGGCTGGTGTGTGGGTGTTCCTGAGGCAGAACAAGAAAGCCTTATTCCAGCACAGCCATGGAGCTCAGCGCAAACCACTCCAGCACACAACTGTCCGGATGGAGTTGTAAGAGGGCAATGCAAACAGAGCAGTTGATTCCTGCTCCCCGAGCTGAGTGAGCCCTTAGCACTCTCAAGCTTAAAGGTTTCTGGTTATACCATCTTTCTTCCCATGTTCTATTCCTTGTCCTGGTCACAGGAAGGTTTGGTCTCTATGTGCCATTAGCAAGGATTAATTCAGCATGTTCCATGTAATGGACTGTGGGTGGCCCAGGGAAGGCAACCTGCTCAATCCTGCTAACGATGGAGAAAGGATCTGACTGCTCCTGGGGGAAACTCCTAGCATTGCTGCTTTTTTTCCTAGCATTTTTCTTCATTATTGTATGAAAACCAAATGACACCAGACAACTAGAACTCCAAATAACCCCCAGGCAGCCATCACTTTAAAGATGACATTTTCGCTTGCAAATTGTTTACCTGTTATTGTAACTTGTAACTTCTAAAATTCAAGTAATTGGCCTCAGTTTGTTTTCCTTTGGGATAAAAAATGAAGCAATCTTTAGCTTGCTTCTTTTCTGTATATGGTAATGACTTTTCCTCTGCTCGTGCGAGTTTCTCACTGATCTGAAGACGAAAGGAAAAACTGCAAACTGCAAAAACAATAAGGGAAAGAAATGGCACAAAAATGAAGGCTGGACCCAGGGAGAGAACTGTGTGGCTAGAAAATAAGCCGATGTTAGAGAACATGAATATTGCTTTATCTCACCTCTTTTCTGAACCTAAAGAGGCAAATCTGCAGAGGGCATCCACCACCCTCACAAATGGGTTCCCACTGACTGACAAACATTACTTGGTTGCACTAGTTGGAGATCCCTACCTCAGACCTATCACCATCTATGGGAACTTTCAGAAATCACACTTGCCCCATATGAAAGAATAGATTTGCAGGGCGTAGCATTTCCCAAAGCCTCAGCTGGCCAGCGCTTCTCAAGGTAGCATTCCAGACCCAAATTCCCTCCAACCCCTCGTGAGACACCAACACCATTACCATCACCTGGTTTGCTCTGACCTCACAGGAACTCTGTGTGAAACCGTGTTGAGATCAGGTAAGGAATTAAAGTCAGCTAAGCACAGAAAGTTCTGCTGACTCAGACCAGCAGAATGTCTTTTTTGAAAACCAGAGCCCTGAAAAGAGACACGTTCTCCAGTCAGATGCTAGAAAGCGTATCCAGTGTGAAACACAATCATCTCTTCATTAGTACCCCTGGAGATTAAAGCTGATTCAATGCTGCACTTTTTACTGAGCAGCCCCAATACTAAAATAGGATGCATAAATCATTTCCTTAAAAAAAGAAAAAGTTACCAAGGAATACAATACTGATTATGGTCTTCTGGGATTTCTGAATTCATCTGACAAACTTCACATGCTCATCTAGAAATAACAAATGCTCACTGAAACCCAACTCCTTTTCTATCTTACCCAGCCAACAAGTTATGCCTTTTTTATTTTTAGGAAAAAAACACATTAAAGTGATGGAGCAGCCCCTATAAAAGGAAAATCACATTTCATTTAGTCCATACTGATAAAATTCCATTAGCGTTTCAGTCAAGTCAGTCTTCTGAATTTTAAGATGTAGCTCTAAAGGCCCCATTGATGGATTGCTGCTGTACTCAGAAAACATTAGTACATTGTTAAAACGGCAGGAATTACCCAATAACGTTTCTTAGGAAAGAGGAACTAATTTCCCCAAAGGAGAAGAAAAAGGCAGGGAAATAAATTACCTCCCCCCCCCCAAAACGGTTTAGATTTTAGTTCAGAATTGTTTCCCAACTTGAAAGAAATTTCTAAAAGCACACAGTAGTGAAGTCCCTTGAGCCACTCAAACAGATTCCCCAGGAATTTTAGTGACCGCGGGTGTAAACCGGCACTTGCGGGACAGAGCAGCTCCCTTTTCCCGTCCCGACCCCGGCACAGCCTCGGGAGGGCTGCACGAAGCTGTGCACAATTCCACGATCGCACAGAGCTGACCACTGTTTCACGCCCCGCAGGGACACCGAGCGGGACAGCCACCCGGGAGGAGCCTTTAGAAAGGAGACGCGGGTCCCACTGCGGAACAGCGGCGCCGGGACGGCAACGCCGCTCACGCCGCGGGCGAGCGCAGCGGCGAAGTTCAATGGGCTCAGCCGAGGGATGTGCAACCCCCGGTGAGTTCGCCGGCGGACCCAACTTCAGCTCGCCGGGGACCGGCCGACACCCGAGGGCCTCCAGGAGCAAGGAAGGGGCTGCCCGCCGTGCCTCGCTCCCCGCTCCGCCCGCCCGCTCCCGCCGGGGGACCCTCCGAGAGCGCGGCGCCCGCGGACCCACCTGGGCTGAGGCTGCTCTG
>VZTI01003883.1:816113-830291 GCA_013397865.1 Struthidea cinerea | reverse complement strand
GGGCCGGGGGGGTTTCCTCGCCCGGTGCCGTGTCCGCGCCCTGCCAGCGCTCGGGAGTGCGCACTTCCCTGCCCAGCGCCCGTCGCGGCTTTAGGACTCCCGGAGGGGAAAAGGGAGTCGCTGATGTGCTGGCAGGGTCGGGAGTTTCCTGGTGACTTTCCTCTGCACGGTCAGTACTTCGCAAGCATCACAAAGTTTCGTGGCCTTAAAATACACGTGGCCCTAAAACACACCTCTTCTTCTTTTTTTTTTTTTTTTTTTTTTTTTTTTTTTTTTTTTTTTTTATTTTTTTTTGGCTACCCCCGGCCCTGCAGACTTTCACTGAAAGCAGTAATGCTTCTGACTAATTCCACCTCAAGCAATAAATTTCTGTAGAAGGAGGACATAATTTTCTACTACTCTCGGCATGCTTTTGGAAAGTGAGAGCGCAAAGTTCTCTTGCTGCATCCTCAATCCCCCAGGCTCTGTAATCACAGGCAGAACCAGCCTGGAGCTTCTGTTGCCCCAGTTTTGAAATAGCAGCAATGTTCTTCACCCAGCTCTGTAAAACACTTGAGATCTACTCAAAGGCCACCTGCCAAATTAGCCAGGCCGAGAGCTGGATTCCACTGACAACACTCATTCACTGCTTCTCTTCAGCCCCAACACACTTAGTTTTAAGAAAAAGAGGACAGCTCAAGGAGGAGCCACTGGGAATGACAAAGAAAGCCTGGGTATAGTCACATGCTGGGCTTCATTCTGCCCTCATTTAGGGCAGAGGAAACCAGGAGGAAAATCTCATTGTGGTGAAGGAAGCTGGAATGAAATAAGAACACATGCAGCATCTTGCAGGCTGCGTTGGGCTATGACCGTGGAATTACACAGCTCTTTGAAGCCCTTGTTGGATGGTCTAGGGAGGGGCAATAGAAATGGGACCACAGCTGAGAGCTTCTTGCAAGGGCACATCAGTGTGTGCAGTAACCAGCCGGAGAGATAACCTCGGCATCAGAGCCCTGTGCCTGTTTGATACGTGCAGGGAAGGGCTGTGACCCCAGCCACTGGGGAGCAGGATAAAGTGCTAGGGCAGCGCTGCTGGCTGGCAATGGCTCTGCAGATGCACCTTGCTCTCTGTTGCAAACGGTGCAGTAATTTTGGCCCCTTGACAAGTGTGGAAAGACTTGGGGTCTGCCTCGCGTGCAAAGATGGGCTGAGAGATCTCAGGGGCAGCAAAAGGGATGTCTGGTACTGCTGTCCTTGGGGCCAGAGAGAGTTCAAAGACTGAAGGCATATCCAGCCTGGGCAGTTGGAACCCCTGGGAAGTAGCTTTCCAGGAGCTGGAAGGTGTACTCAAGACTGTTGGTGAATTTTTCATTATTTGCATCTCCCAGTACTGAAACACCAGAAGATCTAGCCTAAGGCCCCCAGAGGAGCTAAGGAAAATAATCATCCCTTTAGCCCAGCTTCCCTGGGTTCAGCAGGAGGAATAAAAACAGTAGAAATGACCAAACTTCACCCATAGTTGGAAATTCACTTTAAAGAAGACACAGTAAAACTCCCAGTAGAAACTCAGGCACTGACCTGTTGAGTCCTGCTGCCTGCTGTCTGTATTTTGCCCCCGGGGGCAGGGCCAGGGCCATCTGTGAGCACATCACATATGCGAGGCTGGTCTTCCAGCGAGGTGAACGTGCTGTTCAGATCCACAGGGCTAAAAGCAGAAGCACATCATGAGGATTTCGCAGGATTCCTATGTGGCCTCTGCTGCAAATGCACCCTTTTTCAAAGGACAAACCCCTTTTAGAATGACAAACACATTTTCCAGGGGGAAGAGGTACATTATGGTAAGAGCTGACTGCTGGCAATGGCACCAGCTGATGGGAGGTCAGGCCTTTGCTGTTGCCTGTTCCTGTGGTGTGACAGACCTCCCTGGTCACACATGCTGCTCTCTTGTACCATCCCCCTTCCCCTGCAGCCCCATCATTCAGAAAAGAGCAACCCCAGCCCGTTAAGGCAGACCACAGTGACCAGTGCTTGCTTGAGAAGAAAGGTCACCCCCGATATGTAGAAGGGCACAAGATTAAACTGTCAGAGTCTCAGATTATGATCCCAAGCCTGTTACTGATGGAATAATCAGATTCAGTCTGCTTTGGAGAAGCCCTTCTCTCCCTCCCCAGGCACCACTGGTGGCGGGAGAAAAGCAGATGCACAGAGCACACATGAAAATACAACTGCTCAGCAGCAAATGTGAAATGAATGTTGCAAGCACTGATCCCTGGTGCCTTAATCTGTTGCTTTGCCAGGTTAATTGGAAGAATTGAGAAATGAGTATTTGCTGTAGAATGGCAATGGCTCCTTCCTGACAGCCTGTGAACTCCTCCTGGAAGGGCCACCCTGCTCCCTGTCTGCACAGTGCCTCCCACTGTGGGGCTCAGACCACGGCTGCAGCTATTTATGACTGTTAAAACAATACTGATAACCAAAAATAATAATCAAAAGGTACTAAAAACATGCTGCGGAGGGGAATTATTTGTTACTGCCAAGGTCTGAACTGCAGCCGACTTGTAGGGGAAGAGGAAGTGCTGTTTGCCGGCAGAATGATGCTGTGCCTTTGATGCAGTGCATGCTTGATTCCCTCCCTGCTCATTAGTAGTGCTCATTACTGTCTTCTCAGCAGGTTTCTCCCACATGCTTTGCTTTTTCCCAGGACCTTGGTGCCACTGAGTGAGATTAACCCCGAGCTTTGGTCTGATGACCATGTTGAATAGAAATTAAACAGTGTCTAGTTTCTGCTGTAAACTGAGGAATCTGTTGTACTCCTCCCCGAGGCCTGGCTGTCCACCACTGTGAAAAGGAGCCTTTCTAGGGGATATTTTGCCTTTGCACCCAGTTGTTTAGTTCTGGAGCCGCAGAAGCAGTTTTCCCTGGCCTCCTGCCGGTGAGACTCCCATCTGCTGGTGGCCCTGGTGCACTGACTGTGCTGCCACTGCCCCGGGTGTCACCGAGTCAAGGCTTGGGCAGAGACGTAGGGAATGACACTGGTGCAGCTCAGGCTCTCCTCGGAGACCAGCAGCTGGGAGGTGCTCCAGAGTTCTGAGAACTGCATTAGACATCACCCTGCCTCTGGGATTTCCATAGGCCCCAGTGTATCCTGATACTCAATGCTGTGTTTTAAATTTTTTGGCATCACTGTGATGTGCTGGCTGAGAGGGACCTTGCAAAGCCCCAGCCCATCCTCTGCTTAAGCTTGTTCTGGAAGTTTCCACAAGATGGACACCTAAAATCTTGCCAAGAAATCCTTTCCAACTTTACAAACACTCAAAAAATTTTCCAAACACCTTATCTGAGCCATCCTTGTCAAAACTGGGACCCATGACATTTTGCCCTGAAAGATAAGCGGAGTGCCAGGTTCTGTCACTTTTTTGTATTAAAAGGAAAGGTCACTGCTGCTGATAGCACTGAGCTGGAATAGTTGCTTTCTCAAGCAGTGCATTGATTTTCCATCATCTCCTGTAGCACTTGGCACCTGCAAAATGGGACTTTTCAAATATTATTTCATCAATGCACTTGTGTTTATGCTCACTTTGCACTGATATGCAAGAGCCTTATTTCACAGCAGCAGAGAACCACGCTGGGATGGGCTTTTCACCACTGAGTGCTGAACTAAATATTGGCAAGGTCAGTATATAAAAGACACAGGTTGGATAAAAGGTAAAAATGACATTAAATACCTCTGGAGAGGTAACTGGAGGATTGCTATTTACTTATAATATAATATAACAAGATGTTTTGTGTATCTTTTTAAAATCTAAGGCCAGATTTTGCCACTTATTCATACAAAATAGCACTGATGCCTTGAGAAATCTCCTTGGTCTCAGACGGACAGGGCAGGGAAACACCAGGAGCCAATCCCAAAGACATTCCACACCCTGAGGAATCCCACTGATTTGGTGGGTATGAGAGTGTACCTTGCCTAAAGTTAATCAGGTTCTTATGCCTCATCACAAGAAAAGTACTAAGGGTTAGAATAGTGCACATAGCATTTGCTTCCGAGTAGTCAGTATTGTAACCTGGCTAGTTCCACAGCTCGTCAACCTTTCTGTTACCCCCTCACCACCTAAAAAAGAAAAAGCTAATGGCTTCCCAGGGATCCTTTTACGAATATCTCCTGATCTCCTCGGAAATCTTCCTAAAGACCAAGGAACTAAAAACTGGGCTGTCTTTTCTCATTTTGACATGCTGGCCTCTGTCAAAATATATTTCAAGGAAACATACCTTTAACTTTCTTTCTGCCACAATTTAAAAATGAAATAAAATAAAACAAAACCCAGCAGCTGTTTTCTTTTGAAAGCACCAGTGGTAATGGAAGCAAACCAAATTACAGGCTCTAAGGACAACTCCCTGCCTGCATCTACTGGAATTGCTGTTGGTAGGATGGAAACTCCCATCAACCTTTTTATTCAGTGGTGGCAACTAGGGACTGTATTGTCTTTTGTACCAGAATTTATATTTCATTAGTTTATATACTGTTCCCAGCTGGGACCTTGCTCTCTGCTGATGTCTGATTGAGAGGCTCACCTGAGAAGGGGATTTGATTTACAGATACTCACTGGAAAGCCAATTGACCTTGGCATAACGATGAGAGTTGTGCAGTTCCTTCAACAGCAAGAGCAGCAAACCTGCCAAGCCCCATGAGGAGCATGGTCAGGGTTTGCCTCTTGCTCTGCTGTTTCTTGCACACTCAGAGCAGAAAGCCACAGCTTTTCTCCCTGCTGCCCAAAGCAGCTGGTTGGCTCTGCCCTGCACCTCTGTACCAGCTATGGTCAGGGTTGTACAAAGAGAAGATGAAGGCTGAGATGGGAACCAGCCGAGGACCTCGTATCCCAAGGGAACCCAGTAAATCCCTGCAGCAAAACCCCACCAGGCTTGTGCAGAGAAGAGCAGCTCAATACACAGCTTCTCTGGCTTGCAAGGGAACACAGCGCAGAGGGAGGAGATGGAGGGAAGGAATTTTTTCTGCTGTGTCACACAGATCTCCTGTGTGCGAGGCTTTGCACAGAGCAGGGTCTCTCACGCTCAGTGCTCATTCTTCCAGCCTGGTTATGGTGGCTGGGAAAGAGGAACTAGAGCATTTCATGCACAAATAAAACCCCATGCATTTCAAGTTTCCTCTGGAGGTGGGAATTTTTCCCTCTCATTCCTTAAGCTGTTGCTCCCTCCAAGGATGAACTGTGTCTGCAGTATCACAAGGGCTCTGAAGGGAAGGGTAAAAACTCCTGGAACAAGACCCATAGAATTTTGCATGGCTCACAAACACCTAACTCAGACCAGGTACATTGTCAGACTTTTTACAGGACCCAAATTACCTTCTCTTGCAGGTTTCTCAGTATTTGTGGCCACTGAGTAGTCACTATTTAATAAAAATATCTTCTTTCTTATTCATACCTTGTACTGCAAATCCCAACAACACCAAATCCTGTCTTGGGGGGAAAAATTACAAATATTCCTATAGCTATATACTCAAATCCCTCAGGGCAGGATGGTCTCTCAAAGGCCCAAGCCTGTAATTTTTGAACCAATGGAAAAGCCTGACTGCATCCTACGCCTTGCTGCATCACCTCGCAGTGTGACACAGCAGTATTTAAATCCCTGGGGGATTATGAGAGCTGCACTACTGCTCAAATTTGGGGTTAAAAACAGGTCATGGCCAGTCTTCCCCAAAGAAATGTTTCCTTTGACTACTCTCTACATCTGGGGGGAGCACAGTGCAGGGTCTGCATTATTGGGTAGCCTTAAACCTCACAGAAGTTCACCATGACCTGGTTAGGGTGTTTGGGAATCCAGTGTTGGCAGCTCTGTTAAGCCTCTGTCTGCATTCAGGCACTGTTGGACCTCCCCAACAGAGCCAGGTGAGATGGGTACAAAACCTGCACCACATGCTGACCTTGCTACCACAGTTCCAGCATGTCAGAACAAGAAATTCTCTCCTTGGAGGCACAGTTTGCATTCTAAATATTCCCAAAATGGGGAAGGAGGGGCTTGGAAATGCCATTGAGAAAACTCTCCATACTTCAGGTCAATTTGAGCACCGTGCTTTCACCCATTTGGCTGAAGCTGGTGATAGAGAAGCAAAAGGCAGTGCTTGCCCATGCAGACACAGTGCCTTTGTGATGGATTTGCAACCCAGGATTGTTCGATCGAAGCCTGTAATGAAAAGGCCAGATCTTTGGCTGCTCTAAGCTTTTGCTCAGAGACTGTATTCATTTTTATCCCAGCTGAGGGACCACGTCCAGGATACAAACATTTGATAGAAAGAAATTTGTTAACAGCATGCTTTTATACCTTCACAAAAGGTAGATTATTCTAAACTGGGCTTTATTTGCTTGAAAGCACATAACTCAGCAGCACAGACAAGCCTGGTGTCTTAGGAGCAGAGCAGATAGCAAAGACTGCTCAGAAATCTCTCTGGAAAGTCCTGTTTCCTGGACTTCAATTTATTTACACTGACTGTTCATGACCACAATCCTAGGACCAAATAATCTGGTCTTGGGATCTTCTGCATCCAACCAGCCACAGCCAAGAAACAGCATGAGAGAGACCTCAGCTTTAGAACCTCGTCTGGAGAGTCCCTTTCTTAGCACAGCAGCACTGAGCACAAGATTGTGACCTGGGGTGTCACACTCTATAGCTCCCCTGGTCTGAGCAAAGGCAAATTTGTCCCTGAGAGCAGAGTGAGGGGGTGTTTTGTGGGCACAAATGCTTGTGGCCAAGGGAAGCATCTTCCCAGCCCTGTGGGGCATTGCTGGAGCGAGCTCTCTTCCCTGGAGAACTCACATCGCTGCTACGATGCACACATCCGTCTGAAATGGCTCCAAAGGGAGGGAGAAATACCCGCACTGTCAATAACAACAGTGTGGATTGCCATCAGTAGTCAGAACAGTATTATAGAAGTCTCCTCAACCACAGAATAAACATGTTGAGAAGCTTCTCTTTTTCCTTGAAACCCTGTGTTATAGGCAGGGACAGAGGTCCCATTTGTTCTTGTCCCTCTCACATCAGGGAAGCTTGAGCAGGTCTATCCTTTCTCCCCTCAGCACCCCATGACAGCACAACCAGACCATCCTGAAATACTGACATTGCTGAACCTTTCTACAGCGAAGCAGCCTGGCCCTGGGGAGAGAGGAAAATGAACAAAGATAACAGTATGGAATGACATTTTCAAAGAAACCCATGTCTTAGGTACTGTCCTCACTGACCATGGCTAGATGAGGTTGTAGGTTCCCAAATCCCTTTAGTACTGCTGAAACATTCCCTCATGACTAAAAACAGAGCTTCTTGTTTACTGAAGGAGGTGCAGTTAAAATAATCATCATCATCAACTAAATACCATTAGTACATACTGCCACAAAGTCAAACTCAGGTTTGTTACTGCAATTTTAAACATAGAGAAGTAATTGCATATGTCTGAACATGACAGGGCTGGTCAAATCCAATTCAAACAGCTTCTGTTTCATGGAAACCCTGGCTGAAAAGGCATATAAATATTCTTAGTCCAGCTCTTGTCCATGATATTCTGTGTTTTCACTATTCTAGGAAGCCTGAGACACTATTTTTATTTAGACTAAAAATAATAAAGGCTTTTTTTCAAGCCTCTGGGTGCCCTAATTGAATTACATCTGCATTAGAAAATTCCAGCACTGCTAAAATCAGACAGCCACCGACCCATAATGTCTAGGAGGTCTATCAAGGAGGCATGGTGTCTGCCTCCACCAGAAACTATATCCAGAGGTGTCTTTTGCAAGAATTTTAGTCCTGGAGAGCTACCAAATCAGCTTAGTATGGAGTGGAGAAAGCCCATTCCAAGTCTCTGAGCCACTGCAAAGAAAGCCAAGCCAGCTGGCTTCAGTCTTTCCTAAAGAGATCTCTCAAACAAGCACTTCAGCCCAGTGTCCATAGACAGAAGGGAGCAGGGCACTGGATTTGCAGCTGGAGCTTTTATTACTACCACGATTAATTCAGGAGAAACAGCCCAAGTAGCCCTGCAGATTGCAGGCCAAACCACTCAGATCAAAGGTTTGCAGGTAGTGCCTTGGCCTCTTCTTGCAGAGACTGGCTATGGAGGGATGATTCATGAGCTTCTGCACCATGAGCTCCCTCCCAGAAACTCAAGCCTGCGAGTCCCACTCTTAGTTTCCAAATGCTCTCAGTTGCAGCCTGTCCCCTGCTATGGGCCACCCTGGAGGAGGCACCAGCATCCAAGCACAGATAGTGTGGGTGAGTTACTGGTGCTCTGCACCGCTCAGGGCGCGGCCAGACCTCCTCTCAGAGCGCTTGGCTTGTTGTGTTAGTACTGCTGACAATGCTGAAGAACAGTCTGACTGCTACCAAATTTATATATTGATGGCAGCTGTTAAAGAGGTTGCTGTATTTCCACCAGGTTGCAGTGAGACAGGCTCTATCCTTTTCAGTGTCATGAAAATAATCCACAGAAACACCCATGAGCCTGACCTTCTCTGAAGTTTGCCATCAGTGAGAGGGGAAGAGAAAAAGCTACTTCGTTTCTACAGACGTTCTCAGCAACACACAGTTTTCAGCAAAGCCAGAGAGAATTCCAATTCCTCTCTCAGTTGAGGAAGACAGCACGGTCATATGCCTTGCCCAAACCCTCTTTCCAATGAACAGTGCAGCCAGTGTCATTGGAAAAAAAAAATAGAAAAGAAATGAAGCAAGTCGAGCGTTGGTGTTTTTTTTTTTTTGGCTGCTACGTCTGCGGTTACAGCTACAGCTAAAAGCAGCAGTAGCAGGTTACAGCAGAAACTGAATATGCTACTGTGCAGAGGTTCAAGTCAGTGAACTGCGCAGATATAAATGGGCTTTTAAACTTCAGAAATTAATTTAAACAAAACACGATTATCTCTTTCAATGAGGGCATGTCCAGAAAGCACCAGCTGGATGCAGTACAAGGTAGCTCAGGCGTGTGTTGCGATGTTTAAAACCTGAAGCAATGAGCACTGCACTGAAGCTTGCTCTGTTTTATTTCCATTTGGCATCCTGCAGCTAATGGAGTGAAGGAGCTTGAACAAAGTGCCTCAGTCAGCCTCTCCGTGGCTTATGCCCTGAGATGCCCCTGGCCAACAATTCTGTCCTGCAGTCTTCCAGAGGGCTCTCCCAAATGCAGGATGGGGGACTACAGCCACCCCCAACCTCCCGGTCTGAACAAAGCAAGACAAGGAATACCTAATAATTAGTGAGGAAATACAAGCCTGCTGCTCAAATTGCAGAGGTAGCAGAGAGGGACATGCCCTGAGTGAACTATGAATCCATACTGTACTGCAACATGGCTCTCATCCAAGCTTGCATGGAGTGTGCAGGCTGAAGCTCCCTGTGCAGAGCTCCTCTTTGCACCATGAGGCTGGGGAGAGCCAGGGGCTGCTGCTGTGCCTCAGCCCTCTGCGGAAGGGGGGTCAAATCCCTCTGGGCTGAAAGCACTGAGTTCATGTCACGTTTTAATGATGTCCACAGACCATGTGGAAAAGCTTCGTGCTGCCCAGCAAAGCAGCTGAAACTTTGCTGTAAGACAATCAGTGAGAGGGAATCATGGTTAAACATTATCTAGAAATAGGGCTGGCCCAGAATATAAACTCTGGCTCCATGCTAGGAAAAGTTTAGGAATTAGGGGGGAAAATGTAATAAAGGTCTGCTATTCTGTCAATTATCTTCCACACTGCAGTGCAGTGTATATTATTTTAGTGTTGTCCTGTACTTTTTGTTGCCAGTTCTCTCCCCAGTCGTGTGTGTGTGTGTGTGTGTGTGTGTGTCTGAGAGTCTGTCAAGCAGCTGTGTGGTGTTTTACTGCCTGCTGGGTTAAACCACGACTACTGTCCTCTCCTATTCTTCTCCCTTAGCTGTACTTTCTCTGGTCATTGGTTTGTAGCCAGCCAAACCATTCCTGCAGAGCCCAGCAGAGACTCATGATAAACCAGCCCAAGCATGCAGTCAAGGCAAATGCTAACTTTCCAGAGTCTCCTCTCAGGATGTGCAGAGCTTGACAAAGTGGGCATGACTCCATGGATCTCGTGAGCCACTGTCTGACTACACAGGAATTTATAGCTATGGGGTTGCTACAGCTTCAGCTGAAGAAGAGATATACTTAACTGGTTTTCCAATGAAATCTTCATTGGACAATGCAGAAGCCAGGAAAAGAAAACCATTCTCAGCTGAAGTCTCTCAAATGTATTCTGCAATCAGTCAGGTCTGCAGAGAGAAACTTAATCCTAAATCCCACTCTTTGTGACCACGGTCGAGAGTAGCAGTGAATGACACAAAGCAAAATCTCCTCATTTTGATTGCAGTGCCTCAAACACCTTCCCTGGGTTTGAAGAAGTCTGATCTGTGACTGCATGTTGATATTTGTGGTGTGACAATGAAACTTAAAAAATTGCTATGAGAAGACTATAAAGGAGAAGGTATCAATCAACAACAGCATGAAATCTCTTCATGTCCTTCCTTAATGTGTTAAATAATGACTGAATAAAGTAAAAATATGTAACAGCTGAATGAAATATTAGACTGCACAGAAACACATGGCATTGCTGGAAATACCAGCTTTTCCTGCATGGAGAATTAATGCTAGCTCTATGTGGACTTAGCCATCACAACTTTCCATCCACTCCAGCTTTTGAAACAATTAATCTCATGGAAGCCAGAGCAGGAAATCCTGCTGGGGAACCAAATGCTTTTGGTGAAATATCCAACAGCAATGAAAACAAATGCACCTGACTTTCTGGGCTGTGCTCAGAGAAAGTCCCCGTTAGTTACAGTGGCAGGTGTGACTATTTCTGTTTTCCTGCAGCAAGTCTTTCTTGCCAAATTTAAATCATAGTAAGTGATATTAAGTAAATATATTAACTAAGTGGGGGGTGGGAGGGGGATGAATCTTTCCTTAACTAGCTTCAGGTATCTGGTTTTCTCCTTGTCCAAAAAACCTCTTCCACCACCTGCCCATAAGAATATTGGCTGTAAAATCAATCAACAATCTGAAGAAGCCAGAAGAAACTCACATAACACAAGCATTTCCCAGGAGTTCAGTGTCCATACCCTCTCCAGATGCAGAAAGTGCAGAGAGGTTTTATCAAGTGGGAAATGTTCAAAATGTCCAGACTCATACAACCAACTAAAATCAGCCCATTTGCTGACTTCGGGGAGGGCAAAAAGGTACACCTGAGCACCTGGGACAGCTTTGTAAGGATCAGCTTTGCCACACCTAGAGGAAAGAGATGTGAACTAGTGTATTTGATTGAAAGAGGGCACAGCAGAAAGCTACTCTGCTTGGATGGTGGGATTGAGGACAGGAGCAGGGAAAGCAAGATTTCCAGGAGACAGACTGTAACAGGAGACAATGAAATGGGCTGTGGTTTTACCATTTGTTTCCTAGAGGCTCTCAGCACAGCCCTGCCTGACACCAGAAAGCACATCCAAGAAATGACAAGCTTAGAGTACAACACATGTGGGTGGTAGAATTTCTTTTACAGAAGGGATAAAAACCTCCACCATAACCAAAGTAGTAAGAACAACGTCCAGTGTAACATCTCTTTAACCTTGGCCAAAGAACAGGTGAAACATTTTTGCTGATATTTAAAGCAAATTAATCAGCATGAAGCAGACACTCTCGGCTTAGGACGTTTCTCGCCAAATAGTTGCAATTTGGCGAAACTATGAGCAGCTGGAATGAATTATTGTTGCTGGAAGTGCTGGTCCATTTTAGCAATAGGTGGTGTACCTGCATCTCTTGCCATATGCACAAAACTCAGTACTGCAAAGACAGAAACGAAGGCTGACACTGTTAATCACTAACACCTAAAGCATTGTCAGGAAATCAGGGAAAGCAGCTTTTTCCTTAGAGTTAAGAGGTGGTAATTTCACCCTCTCTTGCAGAGAAAACACTGGTTGCTGAATTTAAATTTTCACAGGTCAAAAAAAAAAAAAAATAGCCCTCCAGGTGGTTTCTAGTCCATGCAGGTAACTGAGCCTGTGAATTTTGAGACCCCCTCAGACTGACATCCTATTTTCCAAGGCTTTTTGGAATGCCTAATAAAGATTAAATGAGCAGCATTTTATTATCCATTCCAACACAGAGGCCAGGAATGGGAACAACAGGTGAGACTGCTGGACCCAGGTACACAGGTGCTGTGTGTTCTCCACATTAGAAGCTCGGGGTGGAAGTGTGGGCATAGTTTGTATAAAGATATGGACTGAGCTGTGTAGGAGAGTGAGGATGAAGAAGGTGATGGTGAGAGGTGCAGAAGGAGCACAGTGTGTACACCAGTCTATGAGCTGGATTGACAGTTGCATAAGAAGAGATGAGCATAATATCAGCATTCTGCGTCTATGAATTTCAATTCTTCAACCAGCTTCTAGGGGAATATTTTTGCTATTACCTAAGCAAGACAGGTGAATTGTCAAAGTAACTTCAAACACAAAGAACCCCAAACTCTCACTGGGATGAATGCTTGCTGGGCAATGCCCTTTGGGATCAGATTTATGCTAAAGAACATCAAAAAGATGTGCAAAAGAGCACAAGTTTCTCATCAAGTAACCCTCCAAAGCCACACCCAAAGACAAGCTCTGTTCCCAGTTTACCACCCTGCATGTGTCCTGTGTAAAACCATTGGGAAGCAGCTGGGGCATGCAGAACTCTGCTCACACACTCTGCAGACCTTCCCAAAGCTGGCACAGGCAGAAGGAAAGTCCACAGGCCCAAGGGTGTCAGCAGTTTCCCCCCACACTTCTGCTCTGAAAAGGGGATACCCAATGATTCATGGCAAGCTGCAACACTGTTTTTGTGGTGCCACTATAAAAATACTTTGTTCAGAAGAGGCTGTGTTGCCAGACAAGTTAATGCCATGGGGAAAATGACACATTTATAGCTCTTTATGGCCAAAAGCGGGCAGCCAAGCGTACAATGAATCTTGAATGCTATGTAGGAGCCCCATAATTTTTTTTGTGTGCTGATGGGGTGAGAACATGGAGCACTATGCCCTACCAACCACGGGTTCCTTTCCATTTAACTCACTCTTTAACCAATTACACCTTCACTACGATTTTAAACCATCTGTTGCATGTTTGGCTCTTTAACAAAGACTTCTAATCCATACTACCCTCTTCCAAACTTTAAAGGCATATCTCCAGATCAACTGAACACGGACAAAGTAGAAAGTGAACAGAGCCATTACCAGAAAAGCATGGAACAGAATTCTCCTGGAGGCAGGTTCCTACAATCCTTGTATCAAGATGAAGTGACTTGCCTGTGATGGAAGAACAAGTCAATGGCATAGCAAAACAGAACTGGGGTGACATGATTCATAGTAGTTTACTCCAAAAAGTTAATCCCTCCTAATATACATCTGAAGAACTTTCTCTGAGGGACATCCAGGTTTATTACACACCATCCTCCCTCTTTGAAGGCTGGTGGTGCAGCAAGCCATATGCTCAATGCTGAAGGTATCTGAGGAAGAGCAGGTATCACTTCTTGAGAGAGTTAAGTGTTGTCAGGTGATCCTTGCCTGTCCTGCACACTGTTAGGGCACCAGTAGCCACTTGCTGCAGAAAGAAAAAAGGTTTCAAACACATGGTACAAAAGCAGCCCATGTTGTGACAGAGGATCCCCCCAAAATGGAGCCCATGGGGAAACCCCCATGCCACAAGTTGGAATGCTGCCATCAAAAGCAAACGGCTCTTGGCTTGTTCTGAACACCCACCCCATGTGAGTATCAGGGACATGGAGGGCTTTTCTGGCTGTTTTGCTGACCTTTCAGTATTAATCCAATGTTTTCTTTGTTCAAGTTCTTTTACTTACTGTCTTTGTTTGAAAGACAGATGTCTGCTAAGGAAGGCAGGACCCTCCCCTGAAATGTAAAATATGACCCCCTTCCCTCCGAATTGTTATAATTTTGAAATCAAGGGGCTTTCAGGCAAAGATGTGGGAAAAGAAATAACAGTTCTTTACTAGGATGTATATAAGGCAAACAAACAGCAGCAGCAGCAACAACAAACAGAACCAGAACCCGGTGCCGGCCTCTCTCGGCCCTTTCCCCGTGGGTGCAGTTCCGCTCACGGCCGCCAGGGGCGCTGGCGGCTCCGGGCCGGGCAGGGCGGCTGCGCTGGTTCCCCGCGCCTGCAGGGGGCGCTGTGGGGCGGGGTCCGCCC
>VZTI01003883.1:748386-815453 GCA_013397865.1 Struthidea cinerea | reverse complement strand
CTTCAGAGTTACACACTAGACAGTACAGGATTTGAAAAAGATAAAAGTTAAAAGCTAAGGCATCAGCCTGGCTCCGGAACACGGCCGGGAGAGGCTCCCTGGGAGGGGAAAGGGGCTCGGGGATCCCGGGGTTTCCCCTGAGGCAGCCGGGCAGATGGTGAGGGATCCTCTGTTTGGTGAGGTAGGCTGTAATAAGGTCCCCGTGCAACGGCCGCTCTCACCAGCAGAGCTCCACTCATGGTAGAAGGCCACAGAAGACAGAACCGCGAAGTGGTGGCGAATTCTTCCCACAGTGACTGCAGCCTCCTTCCCCTCCGAATGCCAGGAGAGCAAAAAACAGACCTAGGAGCTGTGCCTAGCCCCTCTTCCCCCAGCCCAATTCACGTGGTATCTCTGCCCTTCTGAGAGAAACCCACAGATAAGACAGTACCCAGCCACACCTTCCTGGGGCAACTTCTTTTGTCTCTCTTAAGTATCAATAGTTACTGTTTCCTAGCAACCTATGGGACAAAATTCCAAAAATTCTGTGAGGGAAAGAAACAAATGGAAAGATCCTAACCCCCAACACTTACACATTCTGAATACAAGTTCACCTTCAGTTCACTTTCAGAGTAAAGGGTAAACCTGTCACTTTCCTCCAACTTGCCCCAGGAATTGTTATATTATCAGTTCAGACAAACACCAGCATGGGGACATAGCTGGGGTTTTTATCATTTCAGCAGGTTCTCCCTTGTGCACATGCACAATTCAGTCCAAACGCTCTCACAGGGATTTAGCTCCCTGCTGCAGCACACGGGCCAGCCTCTCTGGATAGGATTTGGACATCCCAAGTGCAATGTGGCTGAGAAATCAGCTGAAAGTCAGCAAATGAGGCATTTCTCCCTGGGGCCACCCTTCACCACGAGAGCTGGAGCATTTTGAAGGGGTGCACTGAGCTTCCTCCCCATAGCAGGAACACTGGAAGCCCAAAAGCCACACTTTGTCCGGGATGCAAACTGCAGCAGGGGGCCAAGCTGAGTGCAGATCAAGGCCAGGCTGTTCAGTCTGGGTGTTTCTATCCGAACCTGCTCAGGATGCCGCAAAAGGACAGAAGGAATAATGTCATTCCCAGTCCAAAGACAACCTCTGTCTGCAGAGAGGTTACGCTGCTCTTTCAAGAGCAGCCAAGGGCAGAGTGTGCTCTGCAGTGGCCCAGCCCCCAGGAGCAGCAGGAGCCTGTCCCAGGGAGTGCCTTGTGCATCCGGAGGGGCCGAGCCCCCAGCAGCTGTGCCGATGCCACACGGAGCTGCCAAGTCTGCTCATATCCACAAAGGCCCCACGTGCTCCCGGGAGCAGCCCCTGCACGTGGCTGTAATTCTGTCTAAATTCACCCTTGAACCCTGCGGGCTTTGCAGGCTCCCCCTCTCACCCCTGCACGGTGCTGTGCGGACAAACCCCTCTTCATTGCATTCAAGGGAGGGAATATAGAAATAAAAGCTGCAGTACAGAGGAGCACACAGCCCTGGCTGTGCATGGGGAGCATCCACTGGAAAGGAGCCAAGTGGCTAGCGAGCCCTTGAAGCAAAAAACAACAACAACTGGTTTTCCTGAAGAATTACAAATCGAGGCTGAAAGAGATTTGAATTAAATGAAGTCCCAAAGAGGAGCAGCACAGCTACAGCAAAGCCCCCAGTCCTTCGGAGGAAGAGGGTTTCTCCCCAGCAGTGCTGCTCTGCCAGGAGCCTCTCTCATCTTCCCCTTGGCTTTTGACCTGTCTAAGCATCCACACAACCCAAATATTTATAGTATTTATTTCCCAGTGCTCTCTTGGATCTTTGGAAATGTGCACTGTTCTTCTTTGGGTCATCTCCTCACTGCTGCTGCTTCTGCTGCAGAGGAAGGGCTGACTCTCCCTGGCAAAGATCAATATAGTGTCCAGATCCTCCATTCCAGCTTGAGCAATCCTGATGGGCAGCCTATGGATTTCTCAGGTCTATCCATTACACCTTCTGCTAGCATTTTGGTTTTCAGCTTTTTTCCCCTCTCTGGACACGTTACATGGAGTCACTGGCAGAGCAGACTGTTGCACAGTCTTTGGGCTGTGCTTATCCCTATAAGGCCACTAGACCCTTCTGTTCTGACCCCTGTAAGTGGGGGAATTGCAAGGCTTTGAGGTAAAGATGCTTGGTTTTGGTTTTTTTTTTCCATCTGGAGAACATCAAATCTGGATCAGACAGGCCTTGCTCAGGGCACTGTTCCTAGAAGCACGTTTGGTTTAACCTCCAACTGCACCCTGAGCAGGAACAGGCTGTGGGTGCAGATGGATATGAATTCCTCTGGCTCAGTTTTCTGCTGGCCAGATGCAGGTGGTTCCTGGCCAGAGGCCATGGGGCTGCATGAGCGAGGCCCCTAGCCTGGCACGGGGGGCAGAGCCCCCCGCACTCAAAACGAGGGGTGGGAGTTGACTCCCCACTCTCCATCCAGGGCTCCCTCAGCAGGGAAGGGTGCCGACATCTGGCTGGGATATGTCTGCTTGGCACGGCTGCTTCTGACACAGGCAAGAGGGTCACACCCGCTGCGGACTCAGCCTTATGCATTTTTATACTTCTTTTTTTCTTTTCATTTGAATCTCTTGCAATTGTACTTGCACACACTTGGCAACCAAGTGAATTGTGATTTACGGTGAATTACTTGCAACACCATTCAATCAGGGGAAACCCCCCAAAAAATGAAATCATCAGAATTTGTGGGGTCACTCGTAGCATCTGCCACATGACCCCAGCTGGGGAGGAGGTGGCTCACTCCTTTATCACCCTGCCTGGATGACAGGGATGAACAAGGCAGCTGAGAAACTCCAAATGCTGTGTGAAGCAGGGTTTCATTAAAATAAGATCCACCAAGCACATTTCATTGTATTGATTTGTAATTCTCACCAGTGGTTGCTTTCATAAAGTAATTGCAGATGCTCACTCTTGTTGCTTGAAAAGAGAGCAGTCAAAATCTTTGTCTTGCTTAACAGCCTCTGCATCAAAGACCTCATGAGAGGCTTGGACACTTTAAAAGGATCAGCAATTATTTGTGGTGCTGGCTTTGCATTTAGTTTCCTTGCATATTCATGCCAGTGATATTTTAACACACACATAACAGGAGGAAGCAAAGACTGACAGTAGGGGATCCAGCTGAACTGAAGCAGATGTCTTTTAAATTCAGAACACATACAGCACAGAAACACTGAGTGATCGAACACAAACTAGAAGCGAAACAAGAAAAAACAGATTTTATACTTAAAACTGAGCACTGCAGAAAGAACAAAGAGCCTGAGTGGTGCAAAACAAACTTATATTAAAAAACTCTTCACTCTGAACTCCCTGCTGCATTGCCAAGGAGCACAGGTTAGGAATTTCAATAAACTTAGTTTTATGTTGACTGTGTCCCTTTAATTATTACTTTTTGGCACAGCATGTAGGACACCTTCAGGCCAAAACACAAGTGATGTGGAAAGTGCAACTGTTCCTTCCCTTTGGGAATGAAAGTTTTCTGATTATTATATAAAAACATTTGCATGTATTTTTTAAAAATTCATCCCATTAGCAGCTATATTATTAGCAGTGAGTCAGAGAATGTTTTGCTGATGTTTTAAAATATGTAACTTAAGGTCAGAACCTACTAAACTCACCAAGCAAGCAGGCCTGGTGTGGAACAGCCTTTTTCTCTCCGGTGGGATTGCTCTAATGAGCAAGGGTCGGCAGCATGTGATCTTAGATTGTGAACTATATAGAGCAGCTTCGTTTTAATTGCAAGGCACTGGGCACATCCAGGCAGGAGAAAAACGTAAGGATAAAAGAGCAAGTGTAGAGAAACAGCAGATAATTATAAAATGAAAAAGAACCAAGGGTGGAGGGTTTCTCTTTTTGCTGGTTAATCTGGGAAACTTATTCAACTGTGGCAACAACCAGTGGTCATTAGAGGAGCTCTGTGACACCAGGCACTAAAAAGAGCTCAAATCTAGGCTTTTACAACAATCACAGACATGAAGACCAACATTCAGCTTCCCTGGGAACAGCCCTCTTCTAAAAGCAGACCTGAAATGTAACCCACATGCCTGAGGCTATCTTTGGTGCAGATCCCTTCTGGATAAACCAATATGATGAGTCCTTGGCAGTGGAGCAGAGTTACTTATAGCTCTGATTTGGCTTTTGCACAGCGGAGATGAGGCCACGGGGAGAGGCCGGCGGGCTGGGGAGGCTCAGCTGCTTTGTTTTGCTGGTACTCACTTAGGATTTTATGAAATTTTGATCCATACAGATTAGACAACTGCCTCCCCTCCCACACTTTAATTTCGCTTGGATTTCAGGGGAAGCTTAAAAAAAAAAAAAAAGGAAATAAAACTCAGCTTAAAACACAGCTTCTGTTTTGGGCATGTGCCCACTGGCTTAAGCCACACTAGAGGGTCAGCTTCCCCCAGTATGGAGAACATTCCAAAATACAGCTCACGCTTTTCCCAAAAACCTTGCATTTCCCTGGGCCCTTGCATAGCCATGGGCTGGCTGTGAGGCAGAACCACATGGCATTCACACTGTTTTGCTTTTTGCCTGGGTATGTTTCTATTAAATCTTTTGCCCTGCCAGAACCACAAAGGATGAGGCGAAGAGGAAAAAAAACACCAAGGCTGTCAGTGAAACCCTTCTTGAATAAGGTGACATAAGCCTCGCATACAGAAGATTAAGCTTAATCTCTGAAAGGGGCCAGCAGAAAGGCTGGTAGACTTCAAAATGAGCTACAACAGCTGTGTTTTGGTTGGCCAACAACAGCTCCCGCGTTGGCTGAGGCTGGCTCGGCTCATGTGAACAAGTCAGATTATTAAAATACAGCGTTCAGCAATCCCATCCTTGGAGCACTTGACAGCGCTGCCTTCTCCTTTGTGAGTCGCTGCTTTGACTGAATGTGGTAACAAAGCGAAGTGGAGTAATAATGTGAGGTGCCCATGACAACAGAGTCAGTGATAATCCTATGGTGCTGTCCTTAGTTCAAAGCAAAAGATACCATTTATTGGCTTAAAGCACTATCTTTTTGTTTCAAAAGTACCTTTTGGGTAGGGAAATGCATATCTTTCTCTTTGTCTGGCTTAACTGCTGGGCCTAATTGGCCTTATTTTAGAGCATAATAGATAAATCAGCAAGACATGGCAGAATTCAGAATAAATCAAGCTAAAAAGCTTTTCATAACTTACAAGTCACCACAGAAGGAGAGAAACTGCCCATTTTCCACAGTAATAACCTATGCTACCAACCTGAAGAGCAGTTTAAAATAATTAACAATACCAAAAAAGAAAGGGTGTGTATATGAGTGGTTCTGCAGAGCCACTCCACCCAGTACAATGGGAAAAAATTAACTGGGTGGACCTGCATTCCCGTGCCAGTTCAGAATGACTGCACTTTATATTTCTCTGCCTGGAGATATACGTTTCTTGCACGTGATCACAAACATTGAGGCAAAAGAAGAGCTTGAAAAGCAAAGCAGGGCAAAAAAACACACTCAAGAAAAGAAATGGAAACAATTTCTACAACAAGATAAAGAGCAACTCTCAGTGTATTTTCAGGCATGCTGGTTTCCTTCTTCACAGTAATTATATCATTTATTAGGCAATGTTTCCTGTATGATATTTAGAATTATTGTGCGAGGATGTAATAACGTCCATGTTTATTAGATAACTTTGGGGACCTTGCTGTGGGAGACTATAAGAGAAAAGAATGAGGGAGATAAATTGTCTAGGAAGGATTGAGTGCTCTGTTTGAATGCAGAGGGCACCACACACTTAATGGAGATGGGAAATAACCTTGCAGTGCCCTTTCTCCTGCAGATGTAAAATGTCTGGTATTCAGCTTTAACCTGGTATTTAGGACATCTCTCATACTGACAATAATCAGGAAAAAAAGGATGCAAGCCCTGCCAGTTCCTGCTGGGAAGGAAGGAGATCAAAGGAGAGGTGTATGTGCAGAAAGGCTGGGAGATCTGGAACAGGAGAAGACTGAAGGAAGGAACCTTGGGGGGACAAAAAAAGCCTGTGCCATACACCAGAAAAGCCCACAGCGCAGTTAAGTGTACTTTTTACAGAGAGATTGCTCAAAAGGGGTTTCATTCCTAGTGAAGGGCTTCAGGATGATTCTATTCTGGGGCCTGGACACTTGAGGTTGATCTACAACTCGTCTGTTGATGGCAGCCTGGGGACCACAGAGCTCTGTGCCACCACTTTGGGACAAGGACTTGAGGCTAAGGTCAGACAGAAAGGTGGGCTGGGCTCTGACACAGGTTCAAGCAATGTGTTAGAAGTTACGAGAGCTGTGTTTGTCCAGGTCTGGTCACCATCACCTTTTAGTTGGTGTTTTTCCTCAGGAGAGCCCAAGAATGAAAGCCAGCACCATTCACTCCACCTTCATGACAAATATGTTGGACTGATACTTATTTAAAAAAATAAAAATGATGGAAGTGTAGGTTTTGTTTGGAAAAATAAAAGGCATTGTATCAGTTGTACAGAGAGAAATATTCAAAGTATTCAGGTTTTGTTTCTGGAGTCAAATCAAGTTGATTTCCTCTCCCTCAATAGGATGTCCCTTTGGTATTTGACATACTTTGTGTTTTTTGGAATGCCAATTTTATTGTTGTTGTAGTGAAATAGACTTTAAGGATTCTCCCAGTGTCCACTCATGAATAAATGTTGATTTATTCATTTTTTAAATCCATCATCTTGGCTGTTACTTTGGGCAACACTACTGCAGGTTTGTGTGGGGCTCACTCCAGGTCTGCTCTCAACCAGCACCTCTGTGCAGAGCTGAAGATATTGCTGCTGTCAGCTCTGCCAGCAGATCTCAAACATCAGCATCACTGATCACTTGGCAGAAGCAGAATCTCCTTGGCAGCAGGAGGAGGAGGGGAGTTAAATCTAGACGCCACAAGGAACGGAGGTACCAATCTCATCTGATGCCAAGAGCTTGGGCATTTTCATCTCTTGCTTCGCTCTGCTCTTTCTTGTCCCTGTTGTGTGCACAAGCTGCTACTGTTGGATTCAAGCAGAGGAAACTTGGTGAGAAGAGTACAGATTCCAAGCACTCCTGTCCTCTGGAAGCTGAGCCTGTAGGTCAGACAGTGGGAGCAGGGGGCAGGCTACATCAGAGAACTTGGGATGCTTGGGAGCATAACAGCTACACATCACTGTGTCTTTTATGTGCAATTGCTCTTCATAGCCATGTCCACTTTATGGAGCTGGGAAGCTTTTTTTCTTGTTTAAAAAGCTTTATGGATCAACAACAAAATGTAAGATGAGTCTTCACCGTAAAGTTTTTATTTACAGCAATGATGGAGCACAGAAAGAAAAACTTGGGGTTTAGCTCTTCAGAGTTTGGAGTGACTGCAGTTAGAAATATCACCCTTTGACTTGTAGAAAGAGCACATTTGATCTGGGAATTGCTCAGACAAGAAAAATCAATATGGTCTGGTATAATTTGTTTTTGACAAAAAGTTGTTCTACTCTTGACTGCTAAATGCTTTACACCACTTAGTAACAGACATTTTTCAAATAGATTGCACTGAAGACTCTAAAACCCACACACAGCTCTTCTCTTGTCTGCTGGTTGGAGTTTTAGGTTCAAGCAGGATGTAAAGCAGCCGAGAGGATGAGGCAGAACTCTGCAAAGGAAAGGTTGAATATGGACACTGTTGACATGAGCTCCTAGTTGGGAAAAGCTTTAAGCTCCACATGAAGGTCTGTGAACAGCTGCCAAACTCTCTCTCCGGGTGGGTTTCTCCATTGCAGCATCCTGTCCTGTCCCAAAGAGCACCACAGGCAGAGCAGAGGAGAAAAGTGTCAGGCTCTGCTCTGCAGCAGCGTTTTAAAGCTGAAGGCAACCAGCATAACCATCCAGCTTTGTTCTTTCAGGGAGAAGAAATTGCTCTTTGCTTTTCAAATGCTGACTTTGTTCTGCACTGCTGCTAAGCTGGGAGCTCTGCCCTTTTTTTTAAATTTTGTCATCTGAGGAAATCTATATCTAGAGGAAAATAGCAAATTCATCTCGCAAGATGAGTGCAAATGTAAACAGACATCTAAGCGAGCTCTGTCTTAATGCACAATTTGATTATTTCCTTCTCTTCCATCTCCATCTGCTGTCTGCCTATAGCTACTCTGGCATGTCCATTGTCCTTGTTGAACACTTTCTGCTGGAGTAATGCCTTCTGTCTTATCACCGTGTTGTCCCCAACATCTGAGCTGCAGAGCAAGGGTGGCAAGCCAGTAGTGCAGGCATAACTCACTGGCTCTTTCACTGGGGCTCTCTGAAACTGCAGGTATAATTTGGTTTGAGAGGTTTCTATTTTCAGATGGAGAATTGTACATGTGGACCTGGAGTCTTTTGGAACAACACTTCTGTAATAAAAACAAGACTGGTGGTGGCAGTTTTCATTATGGTAAAGCAGATGAGTTCTTATAACTTCTTTTGTCAAAATTAAACTCTTCTCCTTGGCCCAAAAAAATACCATTTTTTGGTCTGAAATGTACATCTGATATTTCACTTTTTGATTAAATATCTCTGCCTTCTTAGAGAGACTGCTGTTGTTACTCAGCTTCATAAATGTGGCACACTGAGGGAGGGAGGGAGGGAGGGAGGGACTCGTTCACTGCTCTTTTCCCTGAGGCTCTATTTAGGATCTGCAAAAATTAGCCTATAAGTGAGTCTTATAGTGCAGCTGCTTTATACGTGCTGTGCCACCTCCCCTGTAAATACAGTTTTTTCATTAAAACAATTCTATTAACGTCCATCAGTTCAGTCACTTCCGTGACCTTGGCAGGTCAATGTCCTCCTTGATAACAACTGTCCTGTTTGTTTTCAGCTGCTTTCTCACGTGCTCCTCTAAGTGACCCCAAACAGTATGACATGGGAACACATATGATCATCACTCAAAAAAGCACACAAAGTTTCATTTTAGGTAAAAAACCCTGAGCGGCATCTTTTGTAAAAGAAGCCTTACCTTGGTGGATGGGTAGGACACCATAAACGGTCCAAGTCCATTTTTGATTCACTTCCTTCACTACCCACTCCAGGGCACATTTCCCTGGGGAGATTGCCCGCAGCCAGGAGGTGATTCCATCCGCAGCAGCCCACACAGCACCATCTGACCTTGCCATGCATGATATTCAAGTAGTGCTGAGCAACCATGTCAGGGATGCCAAAGCTGGGAGTCATGCAGAGTTACAGGGGAGACATCTCGAACTGGAGATACAGCAGGGATGAGAGATTAGTTACAAAATTAAGATGGAAAGGAGTGATTTGGAAACTTTACCCCTTCCCATAAGTACTGATTCAGTGAAGCATTTTTATTCTGCACTGCAGTCATAGCCAGCAGCATATACAGAATAAGGATTGAAATATTTTGAAGTGCTGTCACAGTGTGAATGATTTTCTTTAGAGCATAAAATCAGACTGCAAAGTTATTTTCTCTCTGCAGCGACACAAGAAGAATATGAATGTCATCATCTCTGGCCCTGGGCATACAGGAATGCAGAACTGGCCTTAAACAGATTCTCTTTTTCATTCAGAGTTCTTCTAAGAAATATAAAATCCAAAACAAATTCTGAATCTGGCTAGGCATCTCATAAGAGGAACAGGATTTCTGCATAGCTGAAAGAGCATGACTTTGATTATTTGAAAACGCATGATTTAATCATTTCATTATGCATACCTTTTCTCAGCAGGCACCACAGCCTAAAACAGACAGGGACAAGCATTAGATAAAACAACGTGCTTTGTAGCTGAAGAGATTGGAATCAAAGAGCTTAATCTTGCAAGGCACCGGTATCTCGGTGCCTTTGGACTTGGCTGCAGACAGCAGGAGTGCTGCACACAGCTGAACTGAGCCCTGGGAGAGTCCTCTGCTCAGAAGAAACATCCTGCGGGATGACTTTGATGTCTCCCTTCCCCTGTGCATATCTGCCCATGTCCCACACTCCTCCCCCTCACCTGCTCGCCAGTGGAGTGAGGAAGTGCTGTCAGTGTCCCAACACCCACCACCAGCTCAGGGTGCTCTGATCACCCTCCCCTCCCTGCCTTGCATCCATCCAACATCTGTTCCAGCTGGGAAATCATCATGGAAGACCCTCAGCACAGTGTCCTTGTCACCAGTCACAGAGAGCTGCTCTCTCACAGTGCACACACCCCACTCCTGTTAGCTTGTAAGTCCATCATGTGGGGGTGGAGTGCAGACACCCTATTTTTCCCACTCAGAACACCTGGTGTGCCCCTCTCTACAGTGCCAGATCTTTTTTCTCTAGGAAAGAGTGTAAACATAGGGCCAGTGCTCTGCCCTATCTCAGATGAAAGGCGTTCCCCCTGCACTTCCATGCCTCCCCAGCTACCAAAGAGGAAAGACATGGATTGCACAAAATAAAGTTTCTGCACAAAAGCAAGTTTTAACTCTTTAGAGCATCCCAGACAGAGAGCCACAACCACTGGCACAGCCAAGCACAAGTCCGTGGGACCCCCTAAATGGCATGGGATGTGACCAGAGGCCATGCCCCAAAGCGGGGGCCAGCAGAGGGTCCCTGAGGGGCAGAACAAGTTGATTGTGACTGGGGAAACAGCCACCCATCCATTATCACTGTCACCATACCACTGTCTGGGTCAGTGGGGGCTGCTGGCTTCAATGGGGGCTGTGGGGCTGGGCCAAGGGGTCATGGGGGGTAGAGGGGGCAGCGCTGGCCTCCCACAGGCCCACACCAGCATCCTGGGGCTCTGACAGCTGGGTTTGGGGGTCCCCATCAGGGGATGGGACCATGCGTGAGGAAGGTGGGCCCGAGCAGGGTGAGCAGCAGGAGTCATCACCATGTGCTGCTTCCCCACCAAAGATTCATCGTTTGACCTAGGACCTGCTGCAGCTGTCCCTCGTAAGCTCTTCTCTGCTCCCCAGGGAATGGGGTTTTGAGGGGTTTGGCACAAGCCTTGTAAGCTCTGGAAGGCCAACCAAACCTGCCTGAAAAATCTCTGCAGAGGACATCAGGGATATCCCCACCCAACAGTCCCTGCTAATGTGCTTCAGCCAAGCTGCAGAAACCCCACAAGGGAGAGCAGGGACTGCAAACTCGGCAGGTGAGAGAACCAGAGCACGCAGCCCTCTCTCCACTAGAAAGGAGGCTGAGAACACCGACCAGTCACCTGCAGACATAAACTGGATTCATCCAGTGACCCAAGGAGGCAAAGCTCAGTCCCAGGTCCTAAAATGTGGTCTCATGGCCAATTAAATGCTGTTCAAAGGGCAGCAGAGCATCAGGGAGCGCTTTGATCTCAGAGATGCCAGCCAGATGTGTAATATCTGCTCAGGTGTTTGCCAGGTATCAGTTTACAGTCCATGCACATCAGACTGACAGGTTTCTTCCTGGGTTTTCTAACAGAAGCAGCAGTTCTCAGAAATCACAGAGAACAGAAATAATCCCTACCTTTTTAAACATCAAAAACTGTAAAGCTTCACAGCTGCACAGTTCTGAAATTGAATTGAATGACTTGACTTGCCAAAACCAGAGATCAGAGTTCTAGGTCTTTCATGCCCCAGCTGAAAGCATCAATAGCACTCAAAGGAGGGCACAGAGCTGCCTTTCAAATACTGATTGTGACTTTAGAAGCTTTGTTTGGTCTCACCCTTCAAACACAGTAACCTCAGTTCAAAATGGATGTGGGAATGAAAAAACTGATTTTCAACACGAGCATTTTATTATTTGAAGAACTGCTTTTCTTTTTTTCTGAAGTTACATCTAAAATTAGCCAAAGAATCTAAATTTTGATTAGGCTTTGAATTAAAAGTAAAAAGCATCTGAATTCATCTTTAAGTAGGAGGGCAGCAATGTGTTTTCTCTGCAAATAGCGCAACAATTCAAAAGCAATACTGATGCAAGCAGGGACTTGATCCCCCAAGGATCCAGGAAAAAGACTTTTGGGATGAAGCATTCAATTCCCAGAAATTACTTTTCCCACTGATCCATAAGAATCCCAGGTCTGTTGACTTCTCCTCACACTGTAGGACCTCATTGCTCAACCATAATATCTTTCTGCTTAGCTGCAAATCCCTTGCCTTCATATATTGTCCCAGCACCTGAAATACCTGAGCAGCTCAATGTAAATCATATCTTTATCCTCCTAATGCCCCTTTGAGTTCTGGCACTGCTGCTACCTACCTCTTACAGCAGGGAAAACCAAGGCAGAGGGAATCTAAATACCTGGTCATCAGCAGTTCTTTTTACCCATTGGTCACTGCGTTATTCACTCAGGTTATTGTAGAGAAACAAAATGTTATTAACAACTGAACAGCTGATTCCAGCATTAAAACCAGAACTATTTTTCTTGCAAACTCACAGAAGGGGATCAGCCATTCTTTTACTCACCACAATATCTCTTTTGATACTCTAAGGGAGGTATGAGGGGAAAACACCATCATCATCATCATCTGGGGAAAACACCTGTGGGGACTCTGACAGCAAACACTGGATTCATACATATACACATGTACAGATATATATAAACCATACCTGTATTTTTAGAGTTTTATATTTACAAACCTTCTATGCGTATCTAAACATATATTTCGGTATGTATTTGGCAGAAAGATGTAAAAATGTAACTTCCGTAACTGCTGTAAAATTGACTATCTTCACAGCAAAACATCCCGAAACCCCTGAAAACCTATTCTCTCTGACAAATACTTTCTCTTTTTCCCTGTTTGTCACATCCCTCAGCTGCAAAACCCAGAACCACTTTGTGTCATGGCAGAGAAAAAAAATAAGTGGGTAAAAGATTTAAAGTCAAAGACAATGAGAAATTTTAAAGCTACCTCTGCTAATGCTACCAGCACTTTCTTGGTGGATGCTGCTGTGTGTATCCCATCTAAAGCTCACCTAAAAAGCAGTGCTGAAAATGCAAAACTCAGGGCCTGCTTAAAATGCTGAGTGGGGCATCTACAGAAGGGCATGAGATGGTTATGCTGACACTGAACGAGGAACATCCCAAACCCCTGAGCTGTGAGCTTCTTGAACCAAAGCCTTGTATCAATTTTGCTGATGCCTGGTCCTTGTGTTCATAATGCCCCAGGTGTGAGGCTGCATCCGAGCTTCCCTGCACCTTTGCAGTGTTTGAAGAACATGATCCAAATTTTGCATCTTGGGACCCCATAGGCAGTGAATGGTTTAAAAATAAACAAAAAGAAAACCCCTAAACCTGCTGCATATTTTACATTCTCAAGCTTCTTTGAATCCACACAAATGTTAGGAACCAGTCAGACAACAGATGCATCAGGAAATTAGCTCATCTCTTCCAAGAACTCACATTAAAATGAAGAAAGAGATGAAGATCAGGAGACCTGATGCCCTTCAGGAACTACTGCTGGAAGCTTTGCCTCTAGGTGATAAAGGGGGAGATGGTTAATCCAAGGCAGACTGAGGAAGATAACATTTCTGTACTTGTACAATTCTGTACAACATTAGTCCAGACAGGAGTCTATTAACAGTGTCTGATGGAAGCAATTGTATTATTTATTAAACTGACAAGATCAATTGGCTGCTTTGTACCCATATAAAGAGAACTATTGTACTTTCATGTCCTTTTAAACACAGAGAATAAAGCACTCCCCAGGGTGCTTTCATGGGCTGCCTTCGATTAAGAGTTCTGAGAACATCTGATATTGTCAGAGATGGCTCGCCAGATCCCCAACTGGATTCACACTCCTCACAAAGAAGGAAGATGGTAGCAATTATAATTATCAGTGCACTGAGAAGGAAGGACCTTACCTGACTTAGAGGAGTGCTTTTACTCAGTCTTCCCAAAGATTAGGCTCTCAAAGCTGAGGGAGACTGACCTGCTTTGATAGCACCAGCAGCAATGTCAGGACTAGTGCCATGGCACAGGTTAACTGCACATGGGATGATCATTCTCTTCTTCACCAGAAAAATGGGAGGAGTGAAGGAAGATGATGGTTTCTAGGGCATGAGTAATTTTTAATAGGACCTAATTATGGCAAGCAAAGTGTTGTGTAAATTACCAGCAGGCTATGAGTTGTGCAATATATTTATGTATTAACCCCATGCAGCACTACAGGCTTGGGAAAGAGCGGCTGGAAAGCTGCCTGGTGGCAAAGGACCTGGGAGTGCTGGTTGAGGGTGGCTGAACATGAGCCAGGAGTGCCCAGGTGACCAAGAAGCCCAGTGGCATCCTGGCTGTATCAGCAATAGTGTGGCCAGCAGGACCAGGGCAGTGATTGTTCCCCTGTACTGGGCACTGGTGAGGCCACAGCTCAAATCCTGGGTTCAGTTTGGGGCCCGTCACTACCCAAAAGACACCGAGGTGCTGGGGTGTGTCCAGAGAAGGGCAGCGGAGCTGGGGAAGGGGCTGGAGCACAAGCCTGATGAGAGCAGCTGAGGGAATTGAGGTTGTTTAGCCTGGAGAAAAGGAGGTTCAAGGGGGACCTTGTGGCTCTTTGTAGTTCCCTGAGAGAAGGTTGTAGCCAGGTGGGGGTCGAGTTCTTTCTCTGGGGAAGAGCCCAAGTCCATTGTTATTTAGGACATGGCACTAACCATGTGTGTTTACACACACCTTTCCCTGCAGAGTATTTTGAGGAGTACATCTGGAGGATGCAACTCTATAAACTAAAAAATAAGCACTTTCAGTCCATTCAGAGTGGATAAATATGCTCGATAAATTAATACCAAAGCTGTCTCAGAGCAGCTGTTTCTGGGCAGTTATGGAATTTTCCAAACATCTGAATGCACCTTTTACTATGTGCTCCTAAACAGGGATGTGCACTGGCTGCACCAAAGCTGGAAGCAGCTCAGGGAAAGAAAAAATTCTTTGTGGGTATCAATGCAGTGTTGTTCTGAGTTTAATTGAATCACAATTATGTGCTTATCAACCTAGAACTAAAGGCTCCTGCAAGCTGCCAAGTGCTGCTGTGACTCCTGTATATGACGAAGCTCAGACTGAGTTTCTCACAGCTTGTCCAGAGACTGGAATTGAGAATTGTGTCTCTGCTCACAATTACGGCAGAATAAACTCATAGCAACTCTGCTAGAGGACTTCTGTGGGTTTGATCTAAATTTACCTAAATGTAAATGAGCAAGTTTTGCCTTATATTCAAACCCAGCTTTTATGTTGGATTTTGCCTCGTCCTTGCTGTGAACATAGAAAATACATCTATTTTAAGCTGAAATCTGTACAGTCAGTGTTCTCAGTTAATTACTGCCCCGAACAGTTTTAGAAACAGTGGCAAATAGAGCTAGATGATATTTCCCTTAGTTCAGTTCCCTACTCTTCTATATTCCCTGTTTCTTATCTCCACCACCTGGATTTGCCAACCTTTTCAGCAGTGCCAAGAGACCTCACGGCCAACCAGCTTCAGTGTTGAGAGTGATATAAAAAATTCTCGCTTTCTGCTATTTCACTTAAGCAGTTTTAATCTGCAATCTGTTGCTTCTGTATCTCCTCGGAACCTTACAAACCTTAAGATCGGTGTTCAGCCTCGGTCCTGTTACCGTCACCAACAGGAACCAGCAAAGCCCGTGCCCCACCTCCCGGCTGCTGGGCAGCACTGCGGGGATCCAGCTGCCAGAGCCTCTGGAAAAATCGGGACCGCAGCTACGGAGTCTCAGCTGCTGTGACTTTACAAAACACTGACCTTTCTTGCGTGGGGAAGTAAAAAGTGGCTAAAGAGAAGATATATTTATGCATATAAATATATAAAATATATAATAGATTTATTTATATAATTTTTACATACAAATGATATTAAATATGGTGCATATAAAATATATATCTATATAAAATATATAAATATATATATATACACACATACACACACGTACATACATATATATATATCTATATATATATCTCTCTCTCCACACAACAGCATCCTCTGCAAAGATCTCTATTGCCAGAAAATGTTTGTTGTCCCAAAATTTAACAAATCTGCAGCACTATTTATTTCCACATTTTATTTACAAGCTGGTTTTCAAGGCACCTCAGCGTGATGCTGTCTTCAGACAGTGTCACAAGTGGAGAGGAAGCTCAAATTCTCCTGATGTGGGGCACCTGATCCTCTCAGCATGAGGTGACATTGGGAAAGAGCTCTGTAGAGGAAGTGGCAGAGAGTGGAATGAGATGGCACGGGATTACCCATAGAAATGAAAGAAAGGAAGGGCATGGTAAATATTTGTGGCAGGGAAAGAGGACAGGGAACACAAGTGATGTAACACACAAGCAAATATTCAGACTTGCCCATCACACAGCACCAGTCAGTGCCCATCTTCCCAGGTCTACAACTTTCCTAGATTTTAGGATCTTCAGTGTAGACAGGCTCTGTAGTGAGTTAATTACAAAAGTTTTCTTGTTCACACTTAAAACACCTACCAAGAGATGATTCATTAATTTTCTTACAAATTGCAATGAGAAAATGAATTCTTAACTCTATTAATTTGTGTGTAAATTTGACAAAGACAGCTGACCTTGCCTGCAGGAATAGCTAAATGTGCTCACAGACAGTCTTGATGCCTCTAACCATCCTGTGATCCCAGCCTGCACTCACAGAAAAAGAAACATATTTCAAGGAAACAATTGTGTGAGCACACGGCATAATTTATCCTGCTATGGGTCATTAGAGTCCCAGCACAGTGACTAATGTGTCATTCCCTTCGAGTTACACTGAGTGAGTAACAGTTGTGGAAAGTACTTTTCTAGGATAGAATAGTCCATCTGGATCACAGGAACCTTCTTCTTATCACAAGTATTTCTCAGGAGTTTCCTCTTCTCAGTACTCTCTCGGTATGGACAATTTCAGGAAATCTGTAGGACTTGCTTTTAACAATAAAAAAACCAAACCCACAACACACAAAAAACTCCCAAAACGTGCACAAACACTATTTTTTTCCAAGAACTGTAGAATCAAAGCTTTCAAAATCCTTTCCAGTGTGACTTCATTCCAAGAGACACATCCTAGGAAAGGAGCAGTTTGAGTTTCTCCGTTTCATCGTAATTCATGAGTTTTCTTCAGCAATAACATCCTTTCATTGTCCAGTTGTAGTCAGAGGGCATCAGGGGCTTTCTCCCATGCTACACAAGAGCAAACAGAGAACACTGCTGGGGAAAACACCTACAGGTACAGCAGTGAGTGGCTGGTGTCTGCCTCACCGGGGAAGCTCTTGTTTCGGCACTTGTGTCTTTCTGGGACCAGTGCTTCCTGGTTTAGTTATCATCCCTGAAATAATCTTCTAAGCCTTAATTAAAAGATTAAATTTAAGCATTTATTGTATAATGAAGTGACATTGTGAGCACAGCAACATCCAGCTTAACAGCCAGGAATATAGCTCTAGAGCACACATTTATAGAATCATATCTAAATTACTCGTTGTTATAAAAGAGACCAAGCAGGATCTAAGAGGTCTTTACATCTTGGGAATTCTCAAAAATCCAGATCTATGCTGACTTTTTATGTCAATTCGTTGCAAAGTCTTCAATCAAGTACTTTGATATCAGCAGAAAAATGCTTTTCCCTTCTTCAAAAATCTCACAGACAGACTGTGCCATGAAGTACCTCGAGGGAGTTTACACGGGAAAGATGAGAAATGGACAAGCAGAGGACCTAACCCTGACTAAAGGCAAATCAGCTGCAGGAAAGTGAAGATAATTCAACCCCACAAAACTAAACCATTGCAGTTACAAGGCATTTTGCTTTTGAATTCATGGACAAAAGTAAACATATTTACTCTAATAATGTGGACAGGGATATCATCTTTAAATCCCTATTTCTATTCTTTTATGAAGTCTGTGCCTTTTCCAAATAGAATATTCTGTCTGCCAAAATGGCTTTTAAAAAAAAAAAAAATCTCTTTTGGCTCTTTCTTCACTTTTAACTTCTTGTTCTTTGCTTGATGTATTCTGAAGGTGTCTCTAACAGGGGATTAATTTTCAGTGTCAGTAACCTAAAAAGAAGCATATAAGACAAGCCACTAGCAGAAAGAAAAGCCTGCTTTATACTTGTTTCCTAAACCAACAGCCTGTGACGTGCCAGGGCCAGAAAGCATTGATTATAAACAAAAAGGTCCCATCTCAGATTCCCATAGTGAACCTGGCTTTCAATATCCTCTGATAGTGTGACACTTCCTACCAACAGCTCCTTTGTATAGGGAGAGCAGCACAAGCAAACTAAACAAAACCACAGAAAAGCCTTGGAGGCAGCGACAGCATAATCCCACTTATTCATAGCTCAGCTGAAGTGCTGCCTATAAAACCCTCTGCAGTGATTTATTCTGCTCTCGTTTCAATATTGCCAAGAACCCTGCCTTCCTGCCACAAATCTGCCTCCTTTTGCTCACAGAATAACCCAAACAAATACAGAAACGTTTACGCTAATAAATTCTGCGTTGGATTTAGGTGCACGTATTAAACTCGATGTGTATTTTCAAGCTCCCTCCTGCAAACGCACGGAGATCGCTCTACCAGTAGATGCCGCCCGGAGCAGGGAAATGTCTGCTGAAGCCCTGGAGCATCCCGGTTTTTCCCACCTGTGTGTCAAAGGGCGCCCAGCTCCCAGCGGGGGCTTGGGAAGGAGCCCGAGGAGGCGCTTGCCACAGCGCGCATGGTTCATCAGCCCTTGCGCCTTCTGCCCGAGGGGCGCGGGCAGGCGGAGGCGCGGGGCGCCGCTGCGCGCAAACCCGCTCCGCGGGCTGCGGCCCCGAACGGACCGCGGCCAAGCCAGAGCGCGGCGAGATGCCAAACGGAGGAGTTTCCACATCCCTGTCACCTGCAACCCTTGGCCCCGGTGATTATTCAAATTGTCTGTCGCAATCGTTCCTTTGGGTAAGGAAAAGGTGATCCCCGAGCTGACTTTGCTGCTGTGAGCTGAGTCCAGCAACACGGTGGTGGTGGTTTCTGACAAAGCACTGATGAGGCCGTGCAGGGGCAATGTGGAATTTCAGGATGTTTAAAATAATCAACATTCCTACAAGAAAGATGGTTATAAAAAAAAACCCTAAATGCCTTTGAAACCCACCCCTACCCGCACCCAGAAACATAAGAATCCAGCCCACATACCTTCACCTCTATGGTGCACGTACCAAAAACCAGTTCGTGGCAGCAGCAATCTCACTGGAAAATATGAATTTTAGGTGAGACATAAATGGTACACAAGAAAGTTCATCAGCTGTACTAAATAGTCTAATGATTATGTTGTGTTATGCCTTTTTACATCAGAACAAGGGAAAAAAATGTTTCAGACTAAAAATGCAAAGGTAATCTCCAGGCTTTCAAGCCACCTACCCATCAGGAGAGATGCATATTTTATCTTGAGTACTACCCACAGCATCCTTCTGAAAAAGTATTCTGAATCTTTTATTTTGCTAGATCTTGGTTATTCGTATCTGGTACTATAAAAGTACACGTAAGGTTTCCTCTTGTAAGTTTGGGAAAAAAACCAGAGGCTGTGACAAGTAAGTGAAACCTCAAAGATATAATTGATCAAAAGGTATTTGTTTCCACAAAAATGTCTCTTTAATATCTTCATCAAAATTAAAGCTTCAATGAACAGCTTCAAACATGGATTCTTTTTTAAAAATGGAAGACCTATGAAAAATACAGAAACAAGCAGAGAACTTTCACAAAAAATCCCACAAATTTAGTTTTGTGTGTTTAGTGAGTGGAATGTAGAAGCAGCAATGTACCAGGGAAAGAGCTGGAAGGAGAATGGGGGAGAAATAAGCAACTGCTACTGTGTCTACTCTTTGTAACGAAATTCTTTTCAGAAACCCAACCTGAACCACATAAAGAAACCCCCTATTCAAAAGCCGGTTTGTTTGCACAGTCTAATTTGACAGAAGCATTTTGTGTGCATTTTTGTTATGAAAGGTTTACTTTTTTTTCAGTGGGCAGCAATCTCTGCTTTGGAAGCAACTCTTTACTAAAGCAGGTTGGGAAATCTTCCAGGTTTTGGCCAGAATAATAGCAGTTCTTGCAGAACTTGTGCCCTGGCTCTGGATTTCACAAAAGGTTCCTTTCTTCCTTCCTTTCACTCCCTACAATGCACCTCCAGAGATCTGGCACAAAAGATTGTTCTGAAGTATATTTAGCACATGGTGGCAGGCTTAGCTGCTGGGATCAGTTCTTCTTCACTCTGAACTGATTCTTATGTTTCTGAATGCAGCAGCTCATTCAGAATTCAATTCCTCATTTTTCACAGCAGTGCAAGTTCAACTAAATTTTTTACAGGTTCAAAAATCAATCAGACAAACCCAAGACAGAAAAATCCATGAGATGTCCCAGTTAAAGCTCAAGTAGCAGCAATACTACAGTGCACTGGATGCTGTGAAGATGTACTGGAGGGCTGTCATGGGATGTTTTCCTGTTCTTTTAATTTCCTTTGTATTGGGCTCTGTGGATCTGGTCTGGCTCATTATGGCTGTTCATAAGTTACATTCTCATCAAGAAACCTTCCAGGTGGGAATTGATGTCAGTGACCCCAGGAGCAGCAGCTTTTTCTCACTTTTGGTGTTTAAAGATGGGTTTTCAAAGATGGATGAATGTGGTAAGGATAGAAAAAGAGCAATATTTTATGAACATAGTAAAACTGGACATTAGTAAGTTTAAAACCTCATTTATCTATATATGAATATGCTTGCAGAGTTCCAAATCCATGTTCCCCACTAGGAACCCTGCCCTATTCCTGCTTTATTTTTCCTCCAAATAATGCTGTGTTTTTCTTTCTTCAGCAGCTCATTCAATGCAGAAGTCAAAGGAGTGTGATTTATTCTGGGTTCTCCAGACTAAATAGCCCAATGCTATTGTGTATGGACAGCAAGCACTTCAGAGAAGTAAAAACAATTCTTTTTTTCTAAATAGAAGTAACCCAATAAAACATTTAAATATATATAAGAATTAGAAAGATTTTTTTTCCAGCTTGGATTTGAATCTAAATTATGAGCCCTGCTTCTTTGCCTTTTACACAAAATTAACCTTGCGTATTTATTTATTTAGGCAGTTATTCCAATTCACAGGACACTGTGAAATGGCCAGAATTAAGGGATTCAAAAAGCTAGGCTTGGATCTTGTTAAAATTCGGGTTATCCCAAATTTCTTCAAGGGATACATTTGATCCAGTCCTGCTCTCTGATGGAACAGTGCAGTATATTTTGCAGGTGATGGAAACAGACAAAAAAATAGCTGAAGAAAAGGGAAGATCCATGAGGTTAAGGGTTTTTTACACAGTCCCATTTTCTAGCAGTTACCCATGTCCCAGAAACACCTGTACACACCTGTGAGAAACTTAAAGCATTAACTGCACAGCAAGATATAAAGATCATTTTTAAAAGCTTCTAAGATACCTTCAAAAGCAGTGAGGAAACAGCACTGGAGTGTTATCAAGAAGGCTCTCGGACACCAAATTCTCCTAAATATTGTAGAGCTTTATTGAACAGCTTGCACTGGAAGATAAAGGAATCAAGACCATCTATGAAACAATCTTAAAGCTGATTTAGTAATTGCCTGTGAATACAGCTCAACCCAGGCTAGATGAGGCTCAGGAGACCTGAGCCCCATCAGCTCCCCAAAATACGTCATGGATGGAGCTTTAAGTGATGCAGATGCTGGGTGTGGATTCCTCTCTGGGGAATAATTTTTTGCCACGTTGCCACAGGAAGAATCCATCACCTGGTAAGTTTGTTCCATTTGTGAGGCACTGAGCAACTTCAGCAGGCAACAACCAAATTAACCTTAGGAAAGCAAAGCCCATCTCAGTTGAGATGAGGCAGCATTTCACCATGGGGAGTTAAAAACATGCACAGCCAGCTGAGCCTGCTGACAAACACCGGTGCGGGGCATCCTGAGCCAGCATAAGCCTGTCTAAGGCATCACAGGCTGGGCTCTGGCTCTCTGGAAATGCTAAACTTGAGCTGAACTCTTGCCATTTCCAGCAGAAGGTGTGGACATTTTAACACTTAGAGTCCTGCACCTCCCAGACTGCTGCATTCTGGTCCAAAGGCAGAAGTATATAAATGGATTATTCTCCCACTCAGAAATGTCTTGTCCCAGAAATGCTCCGGTCTCCCCATTTGCTACCACAGATTTTTCTGAGCTCTTCTGTTTCTTTTGATCTGCTCCTCTCTGGGTTTCTATTGCCAAGTATTTTCTCTTCATCTCTATGTTCAAAGCACAGAGCTGAAAATGCAGAAATTAATCACTTTGAGGCTTCTCTGTGTGGATGAGCACAGCCTGTGAGGACCAGCAGTCTGCGGTTTATTTCAGCACCACGAGAGAACCAGAGAAACTGGGAGGCTGCCCTCCACAAACTGCCTGGAGCACCTGCCAGAGGCACAGAGTGTTCCCTGGTGCCAGTGGTTGTCTCCAGCTGCAGCTCAATCTCAAACATGTGACCAAGGGGCAGGAAGAAAGAATGTGTTCTATGTAAATTGAGCCAGCACGTTCTCAGATCTCGCTGCTTTAAGTGGCTGGCAAAGCTGACGGAATCTAATTGATGTGGAGCCTCGCTCCCAGCCTCCTGACAGACAATTTTAGAACTGTGCTTGCTGACTAGGGGCAAAAAAATGTCAGGAGCCCGAAGTCACCTGCCATTTGCATGGGCTGAACACTTTCTGGTGAGGTCATGAAGCAAGAGGCTTGAAGATCAGAGGACAAATGGGCATCTACACAGTATAGTCTGACACAGTACTCCAAAGTACTAAATCTGCAGCAATTTTAAGCAGAAAACAGTACTTTTCTCAATTCTGCGAATGCCTTCTAATGCATTTTTATCAAATATCAAATGTGTTTTTAAAAAGTGGATTTTAACACCTTTGAAGGCAAGATCCACACCTCCTTATCTACCCAGCTGCACTGCTGTGAATCTGCCAAGGCCAGGGAGGCAAGGGACACACATCCATAGGGACCTTGTTCCGGGAGTATTCCCTAATGCCCCCAAATCTGTGACATAGCATTACTTCTCTAAAAACCCTCAATATACTCGAGATTGGATCAAGATCAAACAAACCAACATGTCAGAACATATTTTGGAGGTAGAAGAGGAAGGGAAATGAGCATTGTTTAAGGAGTTGCCTTCCATCCCCTTTCCAGATAAAGCTGGAACGCTGACTGGCCCAGCCCAGGTAATTGTGTCTAAACCACAACACGCACACTCCCTCCACACATTTCACAGGAAAACAAAAAACAAACAGAAACCCCAACCTTCCAAAACAGGAAGGGAAACTTGGGGTTTTACCGAGCAGTAAACACCAGACCATTACTATGATTTCAACTGAACTATTCATAAGAGCCAGGTAAGTCAGTTTTAAATGCAGAAGAACCAACCAAGAAGAGCTCAGCAAAGGTCAAATATTTGCTGATACACCCTGTGCGTAACACAGCTCTGACCATGGAAAATTGAATCTAATCAGTTATATTGGTTAAAGTACACGTGGGTGGAATTTAGGTGGGATGTAAGCAACTACAGTGCAGAAATCAGATTAAGCCTGGGAGAAACTGCAGTGTGTGATTATCATGTGATAATTACTCAACCTTTTGACAGAGCTCAAGACTGGGCTCAGCCCAGCCCTTGACAATGAGAAGGCAGCATAAACATCAGGGTATGAAGCTCTATCACTTCTATTAATCCACCAGCACTTCCTCTGTGGGAAGTCCATGAGCTTCTGATGAAAGCCCAGGGCTGCAAATTCAAGAGAATCCCTGGGGTTCAGAGACAAGGTCCAGACCCCTGGAGAAGGCGACGCCAAGTCAGCTGCAGTACAAATCTGTGTGGGTAACCTTTTGGAACTGGGTCACCACCAACTGTCCATGTATGTGGATTTCTAAGAGAAACCCATCTGGTCCTGGCATCCATCTGATCTGCTCTTCATGCTGTTACCACAGCAACTGGCACTTAAATGAAAAATCTCTGAGCAAGCTGGGTCTATAGACAGCCCTACCAAATCACAAGGCAGCAAAAGTGGATGCTTGAGGCGGGTCTGGGAGGCGTTTAGCTGTGTATTTACCAAAAGGGGTTTCAGCCTTGTTTTCCATTTGTGCTTCATCATTTGACAGAATAAGCATCAGCACACCAATTTTTCTTTATCAACAAGTCCTCTGTAGGTCAGTCACAGCAATGATATCTTTCTGTTTGGCCTGCTTTGCAGTCTAAATAGATCTTAAATATTTTGGTTTCTTCATTGTTTCCATATCACACACACAAATTGAATTTGTTTTTGCTGTAAACACAACTGCCGGGAGAAGTAATAGTAGCCATGTGCCTTTTCATAAATAAAATATGCTTTACAAAAGTATAAAATCTAACTAGATCTTCCCAATGGCATTTAGATTTGTCATGTTGAATTTGACCCAAATTTCTTTAAAACTTTAGGGACACAGACCTAACATTCAAGTTCTTTGCAGGATAATTTCATGTTTGGCACTACAGATTTTAATACTCATTTTATTTTGAGGGAGGGAAGGTCTGTGTCTGAAGTAGAGGATATTACATGGGTTGAAATAACCAATCTTAATATTCTCCCAGCTGACTAACTCTGAAAGATGCTTTATTTCTGTCTCTGGCATAACAGAAACATAAGAACTAAGCTTAAGCTCTCAGTGTTCATAGCAGGACAAATGAGGGAGGGTTTTGCCCCAGGCCATGAGCCAGATTTAGGCTCGGAAAGCAACGCCCACACAGGTGACGTAAGACACATACCATGAAGGGAAGTGGAGCTGGTGGCTGAGGACAGGGGGGGTGACACAGGGCCTGGCACTGGCTTACACAACTCACACCTTTAGCCTTTCAAATCAATGCTCAGCATTGCCAGTGGAAGGTGAACAGAGGAAAGTAACACAAATCAAATTCTTATTCTTTGAACGCGTCTTCGAAATTCTTTTTCTTATTACTCAAACTCTACCAGTGAGTGGGACTATTTCACATGTAAAATATTCTGGTTTAAAGGTATTACATCTTTTAAAGACCAAGAGGGAGGAGAATAAAGAGACAATGGAAGAAACTGAAGGACACCACTGAGAGAAGTGAGAAGCATCTAAGATCCCTGAGCCTGAAATGGAGAAGTCCATTTCCATAACTCTTCACTGTTACACACCTTGCTCCCTAATTTCTTTCAATGAAACGAACTGAAAAAAACTTCCTTGCACAAAACCCCTCCCAAATATTATTTTGCCACTGCAACATTTTTCTAAAAAATCCCAAATTACTTGCATATTCATAACTCATCAGTCAAGCTTCTTTCAACTGGCTATTTCAAATTGTCAACAAAATTCATGTTATGTAGATTTCTGGTTGGGGAAAAGTCAGAGGGACTTTTATCTTAATGCTTCCAGCTGTAGATGTTGGACTGACAACCTTCCTCTCAGCCAGCCCTTTCCTGCCCTGTCACTGGTTACCAGATTTGAAAAGAGGAAGACAGAGCAGCCACCATGATTTACTCAATCAGGAGCAGAAGAGGGACCCATAAAAATTTCTGGCACGAACCTTCCTGTGAACACATTTGCATGTTTATTAGTTAAACTTTACCGTCTGCGAGCACTCTTGTGAAAAAACAACAAATCATTAGTACAAGAAATGGTAGAAAACACATTTTTAAAGGCCAAAAAAATCTACAGTAAACTGAAAATCTTTATTGCTGGGAATGTTTGAGAATTGGCCTGTCCTTCAGAAAGCCCAAAGAGTCCCAAGGTACAAATTCCGTCAAAAGACAAGTCTGAGTCTTGTCTTCCGAATTTGGACTATGTTTTGAAAATCCCAATTTGCAAATCTAGTATAGATTTTCTCTGTCAAATGGAAATATTCCAAGTAGGAGAAACAACTCAGCAGGAAGATATGATGTACAAACTATGCAAATAAGCCCAAATTCTGAGAGAAAGTTGGGATGTTTCATTACTCTGGATGAAGCAACCCTATAAATACAATTAAACTCTTTGCTGTCCTCGGTCAGGTAGAAGCCATTGATGTAACTAGGGAAGAAACTAAGTAATTAAGGAAGAAAACTCCAAACCTTGATTTGACCCTTTACTTTCAATGATTAATTAAATAATACTTATACAATAATATTGAAAATCTGATTTGGAAAAGCAGTATTCCATGTCATGCCATGACTGCCTCGCTTCCTCAGCAGTAAATCACTACCCACCACTTTCAGCTTGTGAGGGCAGAGGACGATTACTCATATTCAATACCCTGTTAACAAGTGTTTGTTCTCGTCCTTCTCCAGTGACTTCACGGAGCTTTAATTGACAGCACAGATGTCACAGCTCCTGTCTCCAGCCCAAACAATTGTTTGAAAACTTCTGAGTTATTTAACTGCTGCTGTTGACAGGAAGCTGGACATTTCTGCTGTGATAAGGGCTTTGTTTTAGGGTGCCTCGGTCCATCTTACCTCCTGTCTCCTCCTATCTTACATGCCTAAAAATACTGCTAATGCCGTGCACACAAGGCTTCCCTTCAACATCACGTTTGCATTTCGCCTGAAGACCCTCAGGAATTTCTGAGATTGTCCCAGATTAGAGAGAGACCAAATCCATCACATGACAATCAATTTTAATGGAGGCAGGATCACAGCCTCAGCTTCTCCCTGTGTGTTCCCACTAAGATCATAGTGCCTTCTGTTCTCCCAAAGTCAGCTATTAATACAAATTATATGCAGAAAAAAAAAAAAAAAAGATCCCCCCAGCAATGTGCTGGACATTTGTATTCCAGACAAGATCCTGTTAAAGATCCTGTTAACAATCCTGGTGGATGCCACAGTCTTACTTCACATATCGATCTGATGGAGCAAGTACAAGGCACGTAGAGTTCTGGTCTGTATTAATTTGTACTATAACTCTTGGCACAGGATCAGCTGGCAGTGGTCTCCCCCATGTTTTAAATCAATTACCTGAAGTAGTAATTGTTTGTTATCAAGTAAGGGGGATTTAATAAACAAATACACTTGATAAATCAATGCGCAGACAAATCCAGACATCCACATATAAATTAGTTTACATTAACTTACTAAAATGAGGCTGCTGGAACGATAATGTTTCAATACACCAAAATAACATTACTTGTTCTTAAAAGTTGGCATGTTAAATACATCTCTGTCCATTCTTTGATCTTTAGAGCTTTGCTCCTAGTGATACTCTTCAGTATCCTAAGCAGGGGCTAGGCTGGAAAGCCCAGATTATTGCCTTTTTTTGGTATTGTCTTAATAGAGCCAGCGAAATAAAATGATGGATGACGTTGTTATATCAACTGAACAGCTTATATAATGTACCTCTGTTCCCACACAATTGGAATTTAGTGTTTTAACAATGGACTTTACTCTTCCACTCACCTGTAAATGAGCACTACTGGAGCAGCACTGAGCCCAGTTCTGCCCTTCTCACCAGCTAAATCTGTTTCCTCTTCTGTGAAATCACGGCTGCTTTACATCATTATGAATTAGGTCAGAAACAAACCCAGTGACTGCTCATTCCAGCTAGTGAAACATATGAAGAGTGGCTGCAATGACAGATCTGTAATAATGCTTCTCATCTGCAGTCAATTAAATTTAGACCACGCAGAACTATAAGAAGTACACAGTGGAAAATTTTGGCAGGGTGACTGGCAAGCTGTAGCACATCTAACAAACCTGAAGACTTTTAAATTCATCTTCCCTCTGAACTTTAATCAAAGGCTATAAAAAAAAATCCAGCTGAATACAATAAAAATTTAAACAGCGAAGATCATTAAAGCAGACACCTCTCGTTGCCTCACGGTGACTTGCAGAAAAACCTTGTCAACGTCAGATGCTCATCCCCGGTGTTACAATCATAATTCACCTTGCTGGAACAAACAGCACGGGAATGTCTGCATCTGCTAAGCTTGTGTACCAAAGGCAGATATGAGAGGAGGCCAAACATGTTTTTATAAGTTACAAAAGAGAACAATTACTTCTACTGGAGGGGTAGGAGCTTTTGGAATGTGCTTTTGGACTTAGGAGTGTCTTTTGAGAACGACTGAATTTATCTTCAAATGAAAACTATAAATTAAGTGTAATTACTTCTGACAGCTTGCATGAGAAAAATAAAGCATTTATCCTGTCACTGAGGTTCCCTGTCTCAGCGCACTCTCAGGACTGTGAACTCATCCCTGTGGCAAATCCACGCTGCCCTTAGCGCAGACCTCCTTCATTTTTTCCCCACCACAATTGCAGGGGTTTTTTAAAGTACATGATCTTCCATCAGAAATTTGTGGCTAAAATATTTGTCTGTCCTTTGGCTGTTTTGATTTTTGACAACTTCTCCAGCAAACCTCATCCCACAGCTGCAATTTCCCCCCTCACCCTCTACCCAGCAGCAGTCATACCCACATCATTCTCCCCTCCTCACTAACCCCAGACCTCTGTGTCTCTGCCCTGCCTGTGTCTATGTATCTTTTATTTCATTTATCCTCCTCAGATGAATTCTCAGAATTCATCTGTTCCCCTCCTTGTGCTTGCCAGTCCAACCTTAGCTCTGGTTTTGCCTTTATTACGTGCATCCCCCACCCCCTTGCCTTTTATTCAGTCAGCCCTACAAGAGAGATCCTTTCTGTAAAGGCCAGGAATGATTCCTCTGCAAGATCTGCCTCCCTAATTATATACTTAACATACATTTATCTGTTCCTACAGCAGGTTCCAGGGAGCAGGGGCTTTTCTTCCGTGCCTTGTCATTTAAAACACTGCCACTATCAGCCACTTCACAATGACACCGGCAGCGCCACTTCGCTGCAATTAGGAGGGAAACTTGCCAGCAGAGGATGGGGTTTAAACTCTTCTTGACAAAGAAAACAACACGGAAACAATTGGCTGGTTCCCTGTTTACGGACCCAGAGGGATATCTGGAAGCCCCAGGTCAAACGTGGATTGTCTGTAGACGTGTAATGGATGGTTTAGCTTGGCAAACAACCAGGGACAAGGAAATGTGCTCGTGTAGGCTGTAAAATTGTGCTCCACGTGAAACAAAGTGCACGGCCTGAATTTAGAGGCAGGTTGTTTTTAGACAGGGGGCGTCTTTTTTTTTTTTTTTAATTTTCTTGAAAATGTTCTCGAATATTAAATCTGAAACGTAGCGGCATATGTTACCATATTTTGCTCCAAAAAATGAATAAGAAATACTAAGGTTGATATTAAAAGCTGACAACACAAAATCTTTACTAACCTTTATTCCTGCAGTGTTGTTACCGTGAGATCAGTCTGTCAGATAGCACAAAATCTAAGGTAACACGTTTATAATCCAGCAAGTACATTTTTCAGGGGCAGGATTTCACAACACAGCCATTCTCTAAGGCAGAATGGACTCACTCTTACCCAGCCATGACCATGAACCAGCTCAGCCCAGCAAAAACTCAGCAGGAAAGAACCAAGGAGGAGAGAGTGTTGTTCAAAGAGTTGTTGGAGTCGTTCAAGTTAAAGGAATTCCTGTGGTGTCCCTGGTCAGTGGAATAACTCCGAAATAAATAGGAAGTAGAGCCCAACATCTGAGTCTAGAAGAGGCCAGAAACACTTTTTTCCAGAGCAATATCTCTGTCTTGGAAGGGAGACCAGCTACCCTGCAGACCAAAACAGGGTAAGAATTAGAGAAAACCAGATACATTTAAGATTTTTAGATTGGACTTATTAGATGACAGGAACAGCAAAAATATTTATGCTGATAAAATTTATGCTGATATTTTGCATTGTTTCTGGCAGAATTTCAGAGGTCTTAATCAGCATTTGCCCCTCAGGATTTCTACAAACAGGTTCCATGCACTACTTCTGGTGGAGTAGGATTGCACAAGGGCCTCTGGAAATTTTCAGCAGGCATCAGCAAATGCATCTCAAGTTTGCATTTGAGAAACTAAATAGAAAAATCCTGTTTTTCAGATCACCAGCAGATTTGGTTGATAAGAAGGTAAATTACTCTGTGTGTTGCTTTAGGCTTAGAGGGTTCAATACAGCCTATTAAGGAACTCTGGTTACCATCTCTCCTTTGTGTAAAGCTCCTTCCATTTATTGCACTGAGTTCCCAAGTATTTCCTATAAGGAGGAGAACAGGTGGATAAGAGACTCCAGTGGGGCTAGCGACACAGAAGAAAACTCAGTACTATTATCTGAGCTCTTTGTCAGTGTTTTGAGAGGAGATAGCTTATTAAGAGAGCAAAACCTACATCTTTAGGACAGGGTAATCTGACCCAAATTAAGACAGCCCAATTCAAACTTTTTAATCAAGAAGCTTACCTGTATATTAAATTTCGGAGTGGGTTCTGCATAGGGTTTCTGTAAGTTTTTGTGCAGTCGACAAGCTGATGAAATAGTTATGCAGTGCATGGAAATGGCAATTGTAATTATTTCAGGAAAGCATCAAATCAATCAGTTTTTATACAGGTATCAAACTTAGAATGTATTCAGTTTCCCTTACCTTCGGGAGCACCATTGGTAGAGGTGAACCGTCACCTGATGTGTTAATTATCTCCTCAGCACAAGCTGAAGCCATCTTGCTTTACATCAAGATCGGTTATGTGCTTAATTAAAAAAAAAAAAAGTCCCCTTTTAATCTTTTTAAGTGTCATTCCGGTGTTTTAAAGAAAGTTTCACCATCTCATTGATCGCTTTCAGATCAATTTTATGAGCAAGCACAGGAGGACAGTTGCCATTATCTCTGCACGGATTGAAACTCATCAAAAGTGCAGAACATTTTGTAAAATAAGTATCAATGATAATACTGGGGATTGAAATCATAAATTGACCAGCACTGGACCTAATTCAGCAAAAAAAGATGAAATACCTGAACAATCCTTAAAGCTGGAAGCCATGCTCCGAGGAGACTCTTGGCAGTTTAATTCGCATAAGTTGTGTCTAGCTGGGTGGAAAAGATGCATTAGTGTACAAAGAATTACCACTGCCAGTGTTGGTGAGGAAATAATGAAAATGTGATTGGCATAAATCATTCAGAAATCTTATTACACAATCCTGATCCATATATTAGATTGTCTGGCATTCCAGAGCTGAGAAGTACTAAGGTCAGACTTACTCTGGAGTACTGTATTTCTTTACACATTTTATTGTAAATAGAAAGTGGAATTCTGATCCCACGGGAAATTCCAACATTTTGACATTTATTTTCAGTGCAAATAACAAACATACAGGGTTTGAATCACTGGAACTCTTATATGCAATAGTATAGGAATATCAAAATAATGTAAATATCATAGAAGTCAAAATTAAATGAATAAAATGCCAATACAAAATATTTCAACATTGCCTGAAAGAAAGAAGGTAAAATTATTCATTTTGATATTTTCCCATCAAATTTAATCTAAATCAATGTATTCACTTAAGATGATTCATTTCTGATGAAATTGCATTGTCTGAGTAGAAAATTGTTTGGATTTTTTCAGCTCAGTCTCATTATTAAAGATTGATCAGATTGTAAAAGTGTTGGGGAAAAAACCATTAGGAATTCAGCTTTTGCAAACTTATTATATTGAGGTAATTTTGATTAAAATTTCTCAATCCCCAAGAAGGAAAAGCAAATAGTCACAGTAATTGTCAATCATATTCAAGGGACTTACAGGTGGCTCTAAAGTGACTTCACAAGAGATAAGTAACTGAATTGCTAACATGAATATGACCATCTGAACACAAGTTCTGTCCTTCCCTGTGAAGGTTCTGTGTTTTTCCACCCTCAGCAGCAGCCCCTGCTTTGGTCACTTCTTCCCCAGTGTAATCCTGCCTGTGAGGATTTAGAGCTGCTCTGTTGCACCAACATGACAGCGTCCAGTTTACAGTCCTGGCGAGGAGATGAATTTGTGTGTCTGACTTCCTTTTTACCAGTTCAAATTTAGTTCCTGCTCCTTGTTTCTGTGGCTTCTTGTATCACCTTGCTCCTCCTTCTCTTCTAATTGTGATTACTTCATTTGCACCTCTCTTTAATCATCCCTCACCTCCTTCTTCAGCTTTTCTGCTTTCTTACAAAATACTCTACAGAATTTGGGTTGTCACAGCCTAGAAAAGTTCTTCCCTCTCCCCAGGAATAATCTTCTAACTCATTGACCTGTCTCTCATCCTGCATTAAGCTTAAACACTTCAAGACTCTTTGGGGAAAGAAACTTCACATTTATATAAATGGTAAGACCTCGGCAGTATTCAGAAAACAAAGAATAAATGAGCAGAAACTTTTATTCCACAGGGAAGGCAGTTTAATTCTATGCCAAGCTAATTAAGGGAACTCATGAAGATAAGGGATGCCTTCTGTTCAGATGTTGCTATATTTTATCTACAGCCTGTGCAGTTTCTGTACAGACATGGAACATCCACTCCCCAGGTGCAAATGGAGATGAGACCTCAAGTGTTTCTGTGTCCTTAGCTGATTGTTACAATGGTTCTATCACTAATCCTGCAAAACGAGAGTAAAATTAGTCTGAAACAACAGATCACCCTGGAATTGCTAATAAAGCAATAAGGAGGACAAATAAAAGAACTTAGTGTAACATTCTGGCTGTAACCCAAATTTTGATGCTGTTGTGCATGGAAAAAATCTGGCTTGGAAACACAGTTGGACCTATTCATACATATTGAACCTTTCCTCATCTCATGCACCACTAAACTTCTTGCAGATGCTTAAGTGACTTCAGCAAAGTAGTGCAGAGAGCAAAAACATCAGTGAGAAATGGCTTTGGTTTCCAGTCAGAAGCAGCACATTTGGCCCTCAGATGCAGTGGCTCAGTGAACGATCCAGCACGCTTTCCAAGCTGGAATTGGTGAGTTTACCCTCCTGCAGGCTCATATGAAAGTATTTCTTACTACACAGTCAGCATTTCTCTGGTCAAATGTGTCTGTGTCAAAACTTCTCTCTCAAGGAAGTTTCTCCTCTCCTTGAGTCCATGTAATTACTCCAGGGTGGCCCTGCCTTGTTCCACCCTAAATTCCTGATGGTATTTCTATACCATAATTGTGAATATTTATCACCAGCAGTTCTCTAGGCAGTCTTGTGACTTGGACAGCTGAATGTAACTGGTGTTTAGCATTTGCTTTGTACACTTCCCAAGTGCTAAACAACCTTTCATTACCTGCGTCTGGCAGCTGCCCAGAAAACTTTGGCTTTTCAAGCCCATGTGAGTATGGGAACATTATTAAAATAGTATTCTCAGATTCCTAGATTTTCATTTACTTCTGCTGCAACAAAAGTATTTCTGTATTTTTTCAGACAGCAAAAAGCCCCTGAAAGCTGGTGGTGCAATTTCTCCCCCTTTCTACATGCCTGCTGATCATCTGGTGAACTGGACATGTGCAGCAAAACCTTCCAGAGACTACTTTAGGTCACTTCTAGAGGATGAGGTTGCCTAACAACTTAAAGCTTTCTGTTTTGCATGTAATCTAAATGTATTTTTGTGGTTGTTTTTGAGTGAAATAGCTGAATGTCATCTCAGGAAAAGAGATTCTCGTGCTTTACTCATTAGGGAAGGCCACAGTCTGTACATTTCCAGAGATACAAGATAAGTCACAAACGGAGGCATTCAGTGATCTATCATTACCTTAGGTGTTTTTCCCCCACACAAATCACCACCCCATCCATTGGGTGCTGTACCAGGAATGGGCTCAGCAGACAAACTGCAAGCCCTGGCACACTCAGTGCTTAAAAACCAAAACCAAAACACAACAACACACAGGAAAACACAGAAGAACAACAAAGGGCTGGGGAAATACCTGACACACTTCTTGGCTCTATGTGTTTTTCTGGTTTCACGCTGCTGTCTTCTCATGCTGCGTGTGAAGCGTTGCTGGGCATCGTTGCCATTAATAGCAATACATGACAGCAACGCCAGGATCAGCACAGCCGAGAGGGGACAGAAAATCTGAAAGACAATTGTCTCACATCAAAAAAGCAAGTCTAATAAATTGGCCATGACTTATTTATCCTTAATTACAGATGGCTTTTAACCACCAAAGTGTAAGTATTTTTCTCCTAGTAAAAGCAGCACACACATTTCAACTCATCCATTTATGTACTTACAGGATTTAAAATTTTAAAGTAGGGACTTTCACCCTACTTTAGTGAAAGTCCTTTTAAACTCTGATGACTCCAATGATACTTCCATGTCCATTTAACAAGGAATGCTGATGAAGCCAGTGCCTGGGAACAGTGAAAGGCCAGAATCCCCGACTGTTTGGGATGAGAGAAACACAGATTCAAGCACCCAGGCTGAATGAGAAAAGCAAAAATATGAATTTGCACTCTACAGCTCCTAGATTAAATCTTTACCACTGGGACAGTTTCTTGCTCAGGATGAAATAACAAAAAAGTCATCCTGGTCTTTTGGATCTTTTCTAACATTAATTTCAACGTAGCTGGTGTGCTCCTAGGAAACACTGAAATTTTCACAAGTCCACATCTCTTACTGACTGCTAAACTAGTGCAAAACATTCATCTTGCTCTAGTGAAAATCTCCTTAGTTCTACCTCAGTGTTTTAATTTTATGCTCTGCCACCACGATAACTTTGGGGCAGTCACTTCATATCCTGCATACCCATGGTGTTGCATGATGCTGTGACTTTCCCTCTGCATAAGCTTTTCCAGGAAATGGAGTGTCTGTAACTCGTATCTTCATCTTCACATCTCAGATTGGAACTGCAATAAAGCTCAGGAGTGCTCAGGATAAAAAAGCTGCCTGGAGAGATCATCTCTGTTCACTCTGTTCTTGGACTGAGTGTTGTAAAAAGCTTTTCCGTGTGCAATGATCCCGCAGGTTGCACAACACAACGTGGCTCCCAGTGCCTTTAACATCCCATCAGGGACACACCCATTCATCCAGAGCCACGGAGAAGTCAGCAGAATAATAACCTTCCCCGCACTCAGCTCGTCATGAAGATGTAGTAAACTTCTGTGAACTTCAGCTGTGCACATACCCAGGCCTGTGAGAGCAGCGTGAGAGTCTGATCTCCCCTGAATCATAACAAACTGCTGCCTTTCAGTCGCTACACTGTGCTGCAAAACTGCTGCATTATTCATTCAAAGCCGTGGTGCAACTTCCTTTTATTGATTCGGGATTTAAAGCCAGCTCCAGCAAAGGGAAGGGTCAGATAACAAATACTTAGGGCTCCACAGAGCCCCCACAAAGCTGTGTTAGATAACACAAGGAGTCATTCCCTGTACTTGCCCCTTAATCTCTGCCTGGGGCCACCACTACTCTCCCACCTGCTCTGGCAGCTAAATAGGGATTATTGCACCTCTGGCTGTATGAGTGTTGTGTATGTGTGTGTAAGAAGGAAGGAGGATTGTTTTTTTCCTATTGCTACATAGGTAGATCTCTCATCATTTTCTGGGAGAAAATATTTAAATCAATGGTGTGACTGAAGATTAAATCCACAGGCAGAGGCTTGTGCAGCGCATTTTGAAATAAACCACTGCTAAAGAGCAGTGACAAGCAATCATATAGATCTGCACTTGTAATCCACTTCTACATGCTCGCTTTAGTGAAAACAGATGATTTAATAACATTCTCTTACAAACAGCATTGCAGCTCCTAGAGGATCTGGTTTGCATTTTGAAATTTCTCACATCCCGTCAGTACAACCCTTAAGCAGCTTTCAGATGCAGAGCTGATCTCTACTGCTCTCTGATACACCTGCACACGCCCTCTGAGACTTCAGAATTTGGTGTTGCCAAATTCTTACTGAGGGCAGAGTACACACTGCAGTGAGCACTGGCCTTTTGTCAAGCCCCGTCTCCCCTTAGTGCCCAATGCACCCTGAGCTGTCCAGGTCGGATTTAACAAGCCCTGCCCGTGTGGATGACTTTTTATTAATAAATCTGACAGGTACACTAGTTACTGAGAGGTGAACACACATCTCACTAACGGCCCATCATAACAGGGCCACGTGCTAATAACGCTATGGTAATTTACCAAAGAAGTTTGAGGAATGAAACAACCTCTAAAATGCTATTCTAAACCAGATTTCACTTACTTTATTCTTAAGGCAAAGCTATCAGTTTTCACCTTGGATTTATTCTATTTGAGAAGCTGCATTATTTTTTTTCCTTAGCTTTCCCTAGAGTCACAATAGATTTTAATATCTTAACCACAGAAGAATAGTAGCTTAGTAAAATTTGTGAGGGACACATAGACCACCAGAACTCCATGTGACTCACCCTCTCCTGCCTGCATTTCGTTGAAATCATCACAGAATCAGAGAGTGGTTTTTGTTAGAAGGCAATTAAAGACCATTTAGTTCCGGCCCACCTGCCATGGGCAGAGACATCTTCCACTAAACCAGAGCCCTGTCCAGCATGGCCTTGAGCACTTCCAGGGAAGGGACGTCCACAGCTTCTCTGGGAAATGAGTTCCAGAGCCTCATGACCCTCACAAGGAAGAATTTCTGCATAACATTTAGCTTAAACCTACTCTCTTTCAGTTTAAAGCCTTTATCCCTTAGCCACGGACCCCCATATGCAGCAAGGATTTGGGATGGCCTCCCAAACAAGCTTCAGTACGGTGTTTGGCCTGAGACAACACACTTGCATTTTGTTAGGCTTTGGGGTTTTGGGGTTTTTTTTCAGATTTATTTTTAAATACAAGTGGAAAGACTAACATTATAAATCTAGCCAAGAATGGAGTCAGGCTTCCTGATTCCTCATGTCTATCTTAAAAGCCATTTTATTAATTCTGGTGTGAGCTTTGTGAGTATTCTGCAACAGAGTAAAAAAATGGAAGTAACAGAAAAGAAGAAAAGAGAGTTAATTCTACTTAGAGAAATCCACGCCCCACATTACTGTGAAATGCAGTGATAAAGGTTTTCTTCTGCAGGTTCCTGGTTCCAATCTCTGCTTCGAGTCAATGGAAAAGGGATCTGACTCTGATTCCACCACCCACAGATCTGTACCAGAACCATGAGAACAGAACTATCAGAACCAGAGAGAACAGATCAACCAGCCCTGGTTTGCTCTGACAACTTAGCTCCTGGGCAGGAGGTGGAAGCTTCTTTACCTCTGATGGTTAATTAAAAGAAGTTTCTGTACTTGTGGAATGACTTTTGTTCCTTGGGAATGAAAGATGCAGCTGGACGTGTCAGATAATCCATAACACATTAGCTTCTTTTCCACCTGCTCCACAACACTCCTGAATAAGCCTCACCCAAGGACCAGAATAATAGATCAGTGAAATAAAAATTGATCTGTGAAAGACAGCCTCTTTCCCAGTGCTCCAGCTCTTGAGCTGTAAATCTGATACAGTAAAAGAAGGGGAGACCCCACACACGGGTGCAGGGACAAGCATCAGAGCAGGTCACCCCCTCCTGTCTGCTTAAACTGTTTGCACCTGGCTGTGCAGGGCACCCTCACCAGAGACAAACCCAGTGGAGGGCTAATCCAAGTTAATCCTGGGCATTATGGACGAGGGACACCTATTAACTCTTGTGCTGAGGCTTTAACTGAAATTTTGCAACTCACTGAGCACAGCAGCAGAAGCAATGCTCTCCTGGCCAGGAGGAGAGAGGAATGCAGCAGCTTTGCTGTTGGAAAGGGACATGAAAATGTGTTGTGACAGAAAGAGACAGCAGAAACTGTGGCCCATATTGTGAGTTTTGTAACCATTTGCTCTACATTCTGTATCTTAAGTGTGCTCCTTTTTGCATTTTTCCTGTTTGAGGTACACAGGAGGTAATAGAATTTTTGCTCTGAGTCACTCGGTGATTCCCTAGGAGCACGTTAGAATAGCCTTTGGTAATCAGCTCCACTGCAAAGCCAATGAAAGTACCCAAGAGTCACTATTATATTACACAGGAAACAATTCAGCAAGATTAGAATTATTTTATTAGACAGTAAAACAGAGTCTATTTGGAGATGCTACCTATTTTAAAATTCAGTGATTATCTGAATTGGTATTTTCTTTGTTACTTAGGAGAGAGAATATTTGAAGGAGGCTGAAGAGAAATTATTGCTTTTTCTTTTTTCTGTTTTGTTTTTTTAGCAAAATTCAAGCTCTCTCTTCTTCTTTCTTATGACTTCATTGTGGGAGAAATTATAAATATAGTCTGGAGATAAAATGGAAATAAAACTAATAAGTTTGCTTGATTATTTGCAGCAGATAAGGCCACTGGATGTCTGTGACTACAGCTCATGTAAATTCAGCTCTCTGATTAGCAGCATCCTCACAGGTTCTTTTTGTTTTCTTAATTTAAGGTGCCTTCACATAACCCCAAACAAACTCTCTACAATACAAACGGACTTTGAACATATTGTGATGCTTCTAAATCCCACAGACACCTATGCAGATAAACAATTACACACTCAATCCCCTCTGCATGCACCACACCGGGTGCTTCTGGAGACAACACGCATCTTCCTTCCCTGAAAATACAACCCATTTGTAATATGGGCTCTCTAAGTGCTGGATTTAAACTTGAAGCATATTCAGAACACAACTAAAATCCCATTAAAATGGAAATGAATTTTCTGACTCCTATTCTTCTATCAAAATTTTTTTCTCAGTTTCCCTCTTCTTCAGTGAGGTTACAATTCAGCATCTGTAGCTTCCCATTCAGTCTAGGAGAATAAGCAGTATTAGCAAGGTGAAAGCTTATATTAATGCATAAAAGCCTGGGTATTTCTAATAGTATTAGGAAGGCAAACATCAGGTTACAACAGCACAGCTTCCTTTATAATCATGTCACAGCTTTTACAGAATAACAACTTCTATAATGTGAGGTTCATAAAAAAGGGATGCGGAAGCACTCGGTTAATTTGAGACTCTCAACACATCATTTGCCATAAACAGGTTCAGGTAACCAGGGCTTACAGAAAAAGCAAACAGCTGCAGAGAACCAACAACTCTTGCCTGTTCAAGCACTCATTCACCCTCTTTATCCTCACCTGGCCCAGGTAGGATGAAGGGGTTGTTGTGTGTCTAATCTGGACTTTACCATCAAATAGCAAGGCCAGTGCAATCTTTTCTCCAGTTTCACCACATGCTGCTTGTGCGGCTTCAAACTTCCCACTCCTTTCTCCTTAGCAACATTTTCCATCCTCTTTCCCACAGTACACGTGTAAAGACAAACAACAACAGAAGCAGAGGCATTTCAAGGCTTACCATAGCTCAAGCAAGATCATTTTCAGGAGACTTGTGTCTGCTTTAAGTGAAGCAAAGGCATTGAATGAACTTCAGAGTTTCTTTCTGTTTTGTTTTCTGTGGCTTCTCTAGTGTTTATTCCTGCAGAAGGAAGAAAGCCAATATTGACATTGCAACCAGAAGCCACTGAAATATGTAAGGCACCAATATAGATATATCTTGTTATCTATATTCACATATACACACCCCCTCACCATCATCTCATCTGATTTCAGCTAGAAAACTGTATTTGTAATTTTTCCTCTGCCAAGAAAGTAAGAGAGATGGGACAGGACTCAGCAACCAAGGGCAGAAGTTGGGACAAGCAGCATCTTGAGCAAAGGAAAGGGCAAAAGTAGAGCCAGGACCTCGCTGTGCAGGGTCTGATGTCCCCCAGAGGTGGATTGTTCCACTGGGGTATTTGGACAGCAGGTTCATGGCTGGCTGGAGCAAGGGGACAGACAGAGCTATCCCATCTTGTCTGGGTGCAGAGGGAGCACTTTAATCTTAGCCATGGAAAAGAAAAAATAAATAAAAGGGGAAAATTTTAACTTAAAGCTAAATTTTTAATTAAAGGAAAAGGCTTACCTAACTCAGTGCTAATGAGCTGCCATTCTGCTATTCCTCTGCTGAGGAACAGGCCTTGTTGTTGCCAAGAGTGTTTCCACAGTTTCACTTTATGCTAAAAGTTGTCCCCCACTGACACAATGAAATGGGTGGCAGCATATCCTTTATACGTTTTTAAACATAGAAAGTATTGGAAACTTTCAAATATTGTTAGAAGTGTTGCAGATGATGAAAGACCAACTCTAGTTGGAGATGTCCAGCTCCAGCCTTGCTGGAAGATGCGCTTCTCCTGTAAGTGCTAAGAGGTTACCATGTTGGCTGGGACCTTTCCCAGACATTTCATTTCTTTGACAAATCTGTCACTCACCCAAAACTCCCGAGCTTTACCCAGCTGCTCCTGTGTTAGGCTCCTTTCTGGAACACAGTGTTTCAGTGTTTTGCGACTGCCACTGAATCCACAAACCTGCTGTCAGCCCCCAGCAGCCCTGCTCTGCTGGATTTCTCACCTGCATTTCGTGGGCTGGCTTACTGACAGACTCAGAAATGGATAAAACCATTCAAACGCTTGGAGACTGCAAGGAGAACAGCACAGCAGCTTCTCCTTTGTCAGGCACCAGCTTCCTTTCAGCATGCAGGGCCAGAGCACAGGCACAGAGGAGAAAATCATGAAATAACTGTCAAAGGCAGCCAACATCAATTACAATGCACTGCAGGTTAAATTGCACATGACACTTTCTCAAAGCAAATCACCTTCTCCTACAAAGAGGTTTTATGTCATTTTTAAATTCTAATGATTTGCTGAGAACTCAATATCAAGAGGAAAAAGAAAGAAATCAATTATTTTCCACAGATGGCCACTGGACTCAGATGCAGCTGTGGCACAGATGGGGCAATCACAATGACATGGCTTTTTCCCTCCTGTTAGCAGAGATTATACTGCATTAGATGGCATTGAGAGGGTGGAGAAAACTGGAATGCTTCTAAGACAGTGATGTATTGTAAAGCTGGATGAGCTAATTTTAGACCATTTAAACTCAGAAACTGGCAGCAGTTTTTCTGAGAGCTCAGTTAAGGCTAATTTACCTCAAATCATCCACTGAACTCATCCTGCAGATCACAAAAATGTAAAACTATCATGCACTTAGAGGATAAAGAAAATACTCTGCTGGTTCCTGCAGGTTACATATAAATTCTTTTAGAAGCAGTAATGCCAAGAGGACATGACTTGCATTTTTATACTTATGATTGCTCTTCCACAGTAATTAAAAATGACATGCCCTATTAAATCACTTAGTACCTACCTTAAAGCATATGATGCAGAGGTTTCTTGAAAAAGCCAATTACACAGCATAGCTCTGTACAAGGCCAATGCTTCAAAGCAATTTTCAGATTTTATGAGTTACATATGCTTCAGAAAGGGAGATTTTTTTTGTACTGGCAGGAAGATGCACTGCAAATAAGATACAAGCCTCTACTTCATTTTTTTTTTTTTTATTGCTGCTGTGAATTAAAAGTCCATTGCCTATCTGAGCTTCAGCACAAACAGTAACACATCACTGGAGAGGTTCTTTTAATGCGAGAGGATCTTTTTCATGCTGAACCTTCGTGTAAATAAAGCAGTAGTAATGATTAAATGATGGAGAGGAGTTTTGGCATTGTTGCCTACTCCCACCAAAGAACACTTCTGCCAGAATCCATGGGTGGGAGAAGCCTTGAGTCTTTGCCATGTAGCAGGATACTGCATTAATCATTCAAGACTGCAGAGTCTGACTGTGCATGTCATAGGAAACATGCAGATTTCTTTCCATCATCTCTGTTTACCCAACACTGGTTTGCTCTGATGACACTTCAAGATAACGAGCCCTATGTGTCTACATAAAGATATTTTTCTTTCCCAGATTTGAAACAGGAGCAGTTTTACTGAAAACTTCGGTTTTATCTGGACAAGGTGGGGTTCTTTCCTTCTGTTTCAGAAACGACAGAGACTCCCAGACCAGAGCACACCGACAGCACAAGCCCCAGAGTTTCAAAAGCACAAAGCTGGGAGAAAGGACCAAGCTCAGTAAGATCCTTCCTGAAGGGCAGCAGACCCTGCTGGCAGCACAACACCCAGCACGGAGGGGGTCAGAGTCTAATAAAAACCCACCTGCAAATTAAAAGCAGGAAAAAATTCAGGATGATCTTTGTCTTGTGAGCTGAGGACATAGGAGAGGTCTGTCCCAATTTCAGCACCAAGCCTGACTGTAGGAGTTGAACAGGAATCTTATGTTGTCATTTTTAACCTGTAGTGAGCAGGGAGTATATGGTACCTCAAATATCCCCCTTTAACGCTGAAATTCACAAGTTTTTATATAAATATTCCTCCTTAAGGGATCACCTCCTGCCACTTGAAATTCAACCAAATGTCTCATTATTCACCAATATCTGTAAAACCTCTGCTTTGTGTCCACTGATATAATCTCATTGCTCCATCCAAGAATTCAAAGACAGAAAAAAATGAAATATTTGAGTGAACAAGGAGATTTGCTACAGCCTAGGTATGTCTGTGACATGTGCAAACAGCCCTTTTTACTCCAGTATTCTGCTGCTTTTAATAAAAAACTATCAGATCACACAAGATTAATTCCCAGGAAGATAACAAATAATACCATTCAATTGTTTTCCTGAGAACACTACTAGAAAACAGGATAAAGGAAAAATTAATTTTTGTAATGAAAAAAAGAAAAAAATAGAAGCTGAAGTTGGCTCTTAGCCAGAGGGCTTTTTAAACCTCTAAAGAAGCTTTAAAATTGCCTGAGACCCTTTTTCCTGATAAAGTTCATTACAAAATTATATAGTCTTGACATTTTTCTAGTGTTTAGCATTGGCTTTGACAGCAACAACCAGATGTTCCTGCTTATTAGCAAACGCAAAGTCTGGGCCAGCCTAAGAACAAGTTTGTAGCGAGCACTTCCCTCACAAGTTTAAGGGCAGAAGTTTGAGGGAGAGATTCCTGGGGGATGACAGGCAATTAAAAACTGGCGCCTCTTTTGTGAGCAGTTGAGAAGATAATTGAAAAATACAGCCAGATCTGAGTTAGAGCTCAGTTTGGTGAGCAGGCACTGCCTGAGCTTTGTGGCTTGCTGCTGCCCCAGGAAATGAATCCTGGCTGTCCAGGATTTGCAAACTGGCTACTTGAGCTCACCTAAGGAAACTAATACCATTCCTCCCTGGCTCCGTGGGGTCCTGCATGCTCCCACAGAAGCCTGGGCAGGTTCAGTATTAAGTCAGTAGCAAAGAGTCAGGAAGGGCATTTGCCTGCATTCCTGAGGCTGGACAAGGGTCCATACAATATTTTATCTTTGCTCTGGCTACTGGCATCCTAATTTTAATGTAACACGAGTCAATGATAAAGAGTATTAGACAATCCCTTAGTTTGCTCCACAGTAGGTAAGTACTCCTCAAAGTAAAGGCTAGAATCTTTCACGTTGTAATAATTAATGAATACATTTAAAGTACCATCATTCTGGTAAAGGATGACTTAAAGGATGACAAGAATAAAAAGACTCCAACAGTTTAGTGTAAGAATTACCCTGACATTTTTATATTTCACTTCAAAAATCATTAACTTTTTAAATGTATACTACTATTTTTAAGACTAGCTGGAAAAGTTATTTTAATCTTCCAGGTGTTAATCATCTGCTTACAACACAGAAGCAATGAAAAAACAGCAAGGGGAGCTCTCCACAGTGTAGCCACCAAGTCACCTCTGCCAGAGGAAGCGGTGATGTCTCCAGTAAGAGACAGACTTGGCCAAAGTCGGAGATGAACATATCCCATCTCTTCTGCAAACTGAATTCCCCCTTCCTGACACAAATCAAAAGATTTTGGGTGACAGTTGCATTTAGATCCATTCTTATGCTTTCCCCTCCTTGTTTCCATTTCCTTGAGCTATTAAAACTAAAACAGACAAACCCAAAAAAACCCCCAAAAACCAAACACCCCCCACCAAGCCCCCAAGTGAAAAAGTGTAGCAGATATTTATAAAGGGATCCACAAGTGGGAGTAGCTGATCTCATTTGTGTATGTTAGGTTTAGAGATGATAAAATGGGTTTTTTTATCTTGTATTTTGTTATACATAAAAAGCACTAAAAAATGAAATATTAGTGATGACGTGTGCTGAAACCAATCTTTTTTTTTTCCTTTAGAAAGAAGAAAACAACCATGTAAGGAAAAGTGTGTCCAAACTACTCGGGAACTCATCTTATCTTTGGAACTTTCTGAATTTTGAAATGTATTACTTTCTCAATGTCTGACAAATACATCTGTCTTTCCTACCATGCTGGAAGGAAGTAACTCAAGGCTCAACAACTGTCTGCAATATTTAGGAGCAATCCATGCTTGCTATGATATGCCACTAGGATGGATTGCAAAAATAGTTTAATCCTTGATTACAAGTACAGACTCTTGGAATACTGGAGCAATGCACAGATGGTGCGATACTAAACACGACAGCTCTGCCCTATTCATGGTATTTTGTGAGCAGCAGAAGGACCACAGGAGAAGTGCCAAGACATAAAATCCCATCCCAAAAGCATTAACTACTTATTTGTGCTTGATGTTATGAAAGGGATTGAAGGCAGTAATGTAAGCCTGTGTCTGTGGGAAATGCACAAGGGGAAGTTTGTGGACTGTTTTCCCTGGGAAGGACCCCAAACTGGAGCAGGGGCACGGTGTGGGGAAGGAGCACTGGAGATGAAGTGTTACAGCCTGACCACAACCCTCCATTCCCCATCTCCCTGTGCCCCTGGGGAGGAGGTAGAAGTGTTGGGAATGAAGCTGAGCCAGGGAAGGTTGGTTTAGTTCTTATTCCCCACTGCCTTACTCCAGTATTGATTTGCAATAAGTTAAATTACTTTTTCCCAAGTTGAGTCTGTTTTTCCCATGACAGTGCCTGGTGAGCGGTGTCTCTCCTCATCTCCACCCAAAAGCTTTCGCTTTGTGTTTTCTTTCCCTGTCCGGAGAAGGTAGGATGAGAGAGCAGCTTGGTGGGCAGCTGATGCCAGCCAAGGTTAACCCACCTCACCTTGCTTAAAGAATTTGCACAGTGAAGTCCAGGAATTGAGCTTCTCACAGGGCTCCCAACAAGATCTGACACAACCGCAGGCCCTCAGCCAGAAACTGTTCTGTGTCAAACAGATCCTGTTGGTGACATTGCCCGTAACACATCTCACTTCAGAACTCTCAAATGCTGTGCAAACACCAACTAATCCTCTCACTCATGCAATATAAGCTTATCCTCAGAGATGTTAAGTAACCAACTCAGTCACACCACAGATGAAAAACAAAGCAAACCTTTAACCTCTGCTGTCACAGCCCACATTAGCAAACCCGAGTACAAGGCACAAACACATTTAAAAAGTCTGCATTTCCTGCTGATTGAGGTCAGGATCAGCGAGATGAACTTCAGCCCCTGTAGAGTGCAAGATAAATTAAATGTGAACATCTCAACAGCAGAATCTCAGGCTTCCTAATTTAGAAACTCAGCTCCTTTAATAAGAGGGAGAGACAAACCAGAGCCTGAAGGGAAGGGGCTGTTTAATGATGCTTCATCCAACGTGGGAGGAAGCTGGACTGGTTCCCAAGCTTTTTTCCTCCACCTCCCTGGCCCAGCAGAGACCTTGAATGTTATGGAGATGCCAACCTGGCAATCAAGGAGCACTTTTCACCACCTTTGAGAGGAATAATCCTTTTCAAGCTTGTCCCTCAGCTGGGAGGAGGAAGGGATTGGCAAAGGTCAATAAAATTAACATTCAAGAGCAATAGAAATGCAATCAGGCTGTAATTGAAAGCCTGGAAAGTGCCAGAGGAAAGGGAAGAGAATTAAGGCAGTTTTGTAGGGGCTGTTTGCTCCAGGGAAAGTGTGGGGCCTCTTATTTTGGGGAAAGAGAGTAGGAAGATCTCATATCCCACACGGGAGGCAATAATCTTGTCAAGGGGGACAGATGAGTAGAGGAACAGAATGACTCAAGCTGAGGGAAGTTCTTCCTGCAAAGGGATGGAACTGTGCATAGTAAAAGTCTGTTTCCCAGTCTGCTCACTGGACTCACTACCTACACCCAGAAAAGATGGGATGGAAGATGCAGACACATCACCCGACAGCAAACCTGGCTGATACAGCCCCAGCAAAGCACTTTTACCACAGGCTGGTATAGGCTCTACCACAATTTTTCATGCTGCTTGAAGCGAGGGAGGAAAAGAGGAGGTGAGTGAAACACCCCAGATGAAACCAATCCTTCCACTTCCACCAATTTTTTCCTCTTCTGCCCAGCCTGTGCCAGTGTGGGCCCCCTGCCCTCCCAATGCACATTTCCAGCCCCATGACTTCCACTCCATCACAGCTGCCACAGCCCCAGACCCCATCCCTGCTCCAAATTGCCCTCACCCACGCACCACGCAAGCCCCAAGTCAGAGCACGTCCAAGGGAAGGTTACATAAAGAAGTCAGTGCCAGGTTTCCAAGAGTCACATTTTTACAAGGCAAAGTGGTGGAGAGCCCTGCCAGCATCTACCCACAACCATCAGCCTCTGTGAAACGCAAACAGCAACCGCAGAGCAAGCACTGCTCCAAGGGAGTTTCGTGTCCGGGCTCTCGGGTTCACCGGGGTCTCCGTTCACTCCTCACAGCTCAGGTGCACCTGCAGCCGGCAGGCAGCACCAGGGCAAACCCATGCCAGCAGGGGACTCGGCAGGGTGCACTGGGAAAGGGACACAAACCAAATTCCTCGCAGGCCACGGTACACACAGAACCCCCCAACTCTTGTATTTCAGAAAAGACAAGAGTGCAGTAGTAATTCTTAACCAAGTTAATTAAAGAAATAACACTTCTGCCCTCTCAGCGGTCAACACCACAAAGCTGCTAAATGGTTGCAAACCTTACAAATGAAATATTCCAAAAAGTTTTTTTTTTTTTTTTTTTTTTTTAAGACAACTTTTACTATGTAGAAATTGGAAGTTTTTAGATTTCCACCACTATAATGTTTGGACTGTACACATTGCAAGAGCAGCAAATTATTTCAATAAAAGCTAGTAAAAAATACTATAGGTCAAAAAACCTTCGAACTTGGCTATCTCTACTTGAACCTCTACGTAAGAGTCACTTTTTTCTTGCCTATCCAGATCCATCTGCTGCAGAAAATTTTACAGCTGATTTTGGTAATTTGAGCATTTCTCCCCTTGCAGAGCAAGCACCACAAAGCACGTGCCATTCAATAGATCCACTACTATTTTTAGTTAAAATGCTTGATCCTTCCTTCCTCTGTTGTTCCCAACTACTCTAAGGCACATCCAGGAATTTTTCCCGTGCCAATATTCAGGGAAGGCTCGACAAGCACAGGATTTAAACATGTACTTTTAACTCCAGTTTAGAGCTAAGGAAAAAAACCAACCCTATTTTTCAATTTTCTTCCAGTATGAGATGTGCTGAAAAAAGGTAAACACTTCAAGTCTTTGTCAAAAGCAGCTCCAAGGGGAGTTGTGAGAATCAGAAGCTTTAAACAGTTCAGTTACCCAGGAAAAATCTTTTGTGTATAATTCTGGCATTTCAAGGCTTATTACAGAATATTCAGCTTCCCTTTTGTCTCTGACTTGCCCCTACAGCTCTTGCACAGGCCAACTTCAGCTGCTTGTGTTACTCAAGACAAATTACAGTGCTCATGATATAATTAAAACTTATGCTATGTGGAAAGCCATCTACTAATTTGAAGATTAAGTATCTTCCATGTTTACGATAACTATAGTCACAACCACTTCTGGACATGAAATGGATAAATTTCACCAGTAAGTTAAAAAAGCCACCCAGCTTTGCTGTTCATTCAGTGTTTCAAGAGCTCCAGTCCAGATACAGAGTGCCATAATTATCAGTGATCTAGACAAGTAGCTAAGCACAGATTCAGTCACAACTGAGCATTTTCAACTACAGCTTATAAAAGGTTCCTGATATTAGAGCATGACTAAAATACCAGAGTGTTTTAAGAACACAGAACAGCTCTTCAGAATTTGCTGAACAACATTTATGACAACAGAAATATAAACACCAATTTGCCTTTAATGCCACTGCTGGAGTGTCCTTACTACCCAAACTCAGGGTATTTATTTGGTTGTTACAGGTTCCACTTCTCAGGTTTTACCACCTTCTCCAACATCTACTGTCCAGCTTAAAATTTTGGCTTTGATCCGCTTTGCAGTCACAGCACATTTTATTTCACATGTGAGCCTACTAAAACACAAGCGACACGTTCACGTCGTCCAGCTATTAGCTACTTACTGTGTATTTTAACTGGAGAGTTTGAACTGTGTAGAAGTTCTCAGTGCCACCAGCTCTATGTATCACCTAGAGCTGACAGCTGGGGCAAGCTTGACTTAAGGAACATCTGCAATTAGGACGCTGTTACAGATACGCAAGTAGTAATTATTGATCAATTAACATGAACCTGCAAATCAAATCTCAATTTGAAATAAAACTCAATTAGTGCTTACTAATAGCAAATTCAGGAATTAGCACTCACTGACTCTGCTTCCTCCTTCACTTCCTCTCCAACAGGGCTACACCAGGTTAACTTCGCTGTTCCCAGTCAGTTTGTCGTTATTTCTATGGGACCAGAAGAAGTAACTCTTCAGAGCTCTGCAGCAAAGCAGCACCTGCAGCTCAGGAAGCGTCTCCACTGCCAAGTCAAAGTATTTTGCAGTGCTACTGGGCACTGAGCAAAACCCCAAAGTCTCTAAGAGTTATTAAACTTGAACACCAGCAAGATTTGCTAACACTCTAACTAGATTCTGCTGAGCATCTTTGAGCCATGTTGCAGTTAAACAATACAACTTTAAGGTATTCCAAATCTTCCGGAATATACAGAAATGGTATAAAACTGTTCTTCCAGTTTGAACTCACCTAAGTTCAATTCTGCATACCCAAACAGACGCATGTTTAACTTCTTGAGCAAGCCCCCAGGCGTGACAAGACAACTTGTTTCTCCATTTAAAAGATTACAACATGCACAAGTCCATAGAGGTTTTAGTACTGCATGGGATAAACAACGTAACTGAAGCCCAATAAAATCTCAGGCAACATAAACCACGAGGTCAGACACCAGAGAGTGTTGTATGCATTGTTTATTGAACTTCAAATTCCATGGGACGTCACAGATTAAATAGTTAAAAACTGGTTACTATCATACAATGCTCAGGACAGTCTTTCAAAACAGCTCTTTGGACAAAACTAAGAGCCAGATTCAAGCACAATTCCCCCAGGACAGAATGCTAGGGGTGGAGGAGAGCTTCAAAATACTGGCAGTACACAACACTACACAAAGCACAGCAGGTCATTGCTCTGGGCTGCCACATGATTCAGAGCAGCTCTGTGCAACACCTTCCACCTCCATGGGCAGGCACCTACTGTGTTAGTGGGACAGAGTCTGCTTCTCCAAGACTTCAGCATTCCACATAACAGCACAGACATAATTCTGGGTTCTGTGAGGTTTTAAATTACAGAGCTGAAACCAGATTTAAGCAAACTGACACGGTCTTGCACTTAACGTTCTTCAGCCTTGACACACAAGACGCCTACAACTCAAATTTTTATTTTAAAGATATGGTGCCACCTGAGGTCAAACAACTGTGAATGTGAACAACAGTGGTGTCTTAGGTTAAGCTGAAGTTTTAGACGGGTTGGGATGGGAGACTAGTGCTTGAACTGCACTGCTCAACACTGCACCCTATTTATGCCATCTTGCCTCAACTGAACATACAATTAAGTATAACAAAATGCATCAAAAAGGTAAATCAGTCAACTGTAAACTGTTGGCAAGAATCACTCAATTATATATTTGTCTTCTATTTCAAGCATTTGTACAAGACACTGGAACTAGAAGCATTAGCTTTAATTTGTGCAATTTACGAATTTCCTTCAGGACGAGTTCAGTCATCTGACTAGACAAGAAGCTCCCAGCCTTGCCTGGCAGCCATCAGTCGTAGCTCACCTCACGAGAAGGTTCCGAGCTGCAACGTCAAAAAAGCACCGCAGTGCTGATTCCAAGCAAAGTCAGGATTTACAGTCCGAGATTTCCCTGCTGCATTACTGTTCCCATGTGCAACACAACTCACACTGAGGAAGCCTCTCGAAGGCACCGCTCCCAGCTGCAGCACATACGGTGGTACTGATGCAAACGTTTACTTGGCTGCAAAGCAGTTGGATGTATCAGAGCTTCCACAGGACCAAGAGTGCGCAACATGGGAACATGTAAAACAGCAGGTTTAACCTCAGCAGCCCTTCTGAGTGATGTCCTGTCCAGAAGATTTGGTAATATCCATTGTAGTGAACACCTGTAAGACACCAAAAGAAGAGCTTATTTACTGTTGCCTGCATCATCATCCACATGGCTACTGATCTCCTCTTGGTACAACCGCCTTCAAGAGCAGGTTTTAAATCAGGCTGTGCCTTCCCCCTTTCTTACCTCTGCACAAGTAGGATGGATACCAATTGTTTCATCAAGTAATTCTTTGGTGATACCACATTTGATTGCAGCAGCAAAACCTTGGGTAACTTCACCAGCATTAGGCCCAAGAATATGCAGTCCTATCACACGATTCTGTAGAACAGATGAGAGGAAAACACGAGTCAGTACCAGGAAAAGTTTGACAAAAGCTCTAGTGTATAAATCCCACTACAATAAAAATGTTATGCAAGCAGGTCAACAGCAGAGTCTTTAAGAAAAAATTAACTACTCCAAATAAAATAGCTCTGCAGTTCTTTCCATTTCAAGAATACCCTCAGCATATCCATTCCAGTTTGCTACTTACATTGTCCTGTTTATTGCAGATAATCTTTGCATAACAGGTATTGTTATCTCTGCCTGGCACTGTCCATTCAAGTGGCCAAAACAAACTGTGATAAACCTGGGAGCAAAACAAGAAAAAGAGCATTAGAGTTTCATTAATTAATTCAGCCAGTGTCTTGCATAATTCTAATTTTTAATATCTTTACAAATAAAGATAAATGGTTTGTCATTTAACCCACTATATTCCTGTCTATAAGAAACTAGACAAGAGTAATTTTTGTTCCACTCAGCCCAGAGAGTCCATCCTCCAAAAGTCAGAACAGGAAGACTTGACTCAAACCACGTAGGTCTGATTTAAATAAATGATAAAAACAGCAACAGCTACAATATACAGTGGTTGCAAATCAAACTTTGAGAAAGAGAAGTGCAAAATTAATATCCAGTTACTAAAAGTTTAAACCTATTATGCAAAACAGTTAACAGCAGAAGCTCAATAACGTCAAGTGATTTTAAAAGATGTAAAGAATTAAACACAAGGCATGCAAGCAGCTTTAATGTAACTCCTCAGAGATGTGCAGGAGTCAGAAATCACCATAAAATGGGTAAGTTACGCCCAATACTCCTATAGACATATGGTAAGGTCAGCAAAAAATCAATTCACAATTCAAGTACAGTGAACCAGCAGGAAACAGTTCATCCCAGGAGCCTGGTACGCTTCAGCAAGAAGCCTTTAATTCATGACAACAAAAACCACCCCTACAGTTCTGCAACCCAAGTCTGGCCTCCCGAAGTCAAATGCTTCTCAGCCACCTGCAAATAGTTATGCATAAAGTCCTGGGTTTCTGTGAGTCCTGTACCTTGCTGGCCAGATGAAAACACAGCCACAACAGCTCTACCCATCTAAATTCTAATCTTGTTAACACTGTGCCTTGAATATAAAGCAGCAAGGCCCAAGAAAAACACCCTCGAGCTACAAGTTAATTGACTCTTGGGTGTTCTTACCTCCAAGTTTTGCTTTCCATATTCATCTATGGCTCTTTCTTCAGGAAACCCACAGCTGCCATACTCTAAAGGGGTAAACACTGCTGTTGGTACATTGACATAGTCACACTAAAAATACAAAAAAAAAGTCATATTTAGACTATGCAAGTTCTATATAGTATATAACAGAAAAAGTTATATTAGCACTTTTTTTCTTTTTCACAAAACACTTGCAGAGCCCACAGACAAGTGGATAAATTAACTCATTTAATTACTGCAATTTTGAGGCAAAAAGCATAGAAATAAGTTGAAGTTGCATGCTTATAGCTTTACCTTTCTGGAACTACCCCCATAGAGCCTTTGGGCCAGCAGTCTCCCTGCCTGAATGGCAACTGGAGTAAGTTCAAGCTTTCCATCCAAGATATCCCCAATAGCATAAACGTAAGGCACATTGGTTTGTTCTTCATCATTTACAGGGACTTTCCCATTCCTTTAAAACAAACAGAAGACCACAGAATTCAGCATCACAACTTTCCTCAGATCTCTGCAAAAAACAGAGGGGAGAAGCTCTATTCTAACTACTGAGCTCATTTCATTAAATATACTTATGCCTTTTTTACTTCAACTGCAAACTCTTCAGAGCATCAATCAGCTCCAGCTCTGACACAAGGCTGAAGTCTGCACTCAGTGGGCCAGTTCTGACATGAACAACAGTGCCTGGCTGATGACAGTCAAGCTACCCAAACATCTTTGGACTCACAATCTTCCACCTGATTATTATACACCTCTATGCTTTAAGCACAATGACCAACTAGTAGGTATTAACTCAGAATAGTTATTTTACAAATTACCTACTAAAGAAATTAAGTTAATGGACAACTGCACTCAAATCCAGGACAAAAAAGGCTTCAAAGGTTCACCTAATTGCCATACATAAGAGTGAGAATTAGGCAAAAAATTAGAAAAACGTCAGTATCATGAGGTATTTTTAAAGAGGTTAAAAAAAAAATCCTTGCATTCAGTGGTTTAAGGGAGTTCAGCAATACTCACTTCTCATTGATTTTGACACCGATTGTCTGTAAACCAATATTCCTGGTACATGCATCACGACCAATGGCTAACAATACCTAAAAAAACCCAAAAATTAAATGCAGTAACTTCATGCAAGAGAAGTATAACGTAAGATTTCCCTTGGTCTTTCAGTGAAAAAACTAAAGCACATGAATAAAATGACTTCCAAATTTTTTTTTTGCAAAATTTGAAAGAGCCACCAACAGCTCAGTCTCCTCCATGTGCAATTTGTTTGAGATGCAACAAACAGAAAAACAAAACAAAAATAGAAGCAACAACACTGTTTATATGAACTAAATTCCAGGCACCCTTATTGCTGACAGGGTTCAACTATAGACAAATATTGAATTTTCACTTTTTTTTTTTGCCAGTAACTTGCGTGAACAAATTTTTAAGCAGGATTTCCCTTCAAGTTGTTCAAGTATTTTAATACTTTTCATGTGCCTCTATAGTAATTTATTTCAAATCCAGAAATGCTTACAGTGTTATATTCTTCTTCAAGGATTTCCGGTCCCTCAGTAGACTTTGCTGTCACTTTCAGTCTTCCTGGCATTCCTTGCTCCAGCTGCTCAACCTGTGCAAATTTTTGTAAGCTTAGAATGACCTGAAGCAGCAGAGCTCACTTCCACTGTCATTCAAGCCTTGACCTACTAATCTATCATTCAACAGTAAAAAAAGCTCAGTCTCGTAAATCATTTATTTCCGCACAGGGCCAAAGCCTTCCCAGACAACACCTGCATTTTACATGTGCTGTTTAAAGTAATGTTGTGTTAAGAGAAGAAAGCTGAAAGAAGCACTTGCCTGAACAGGTACAAACTTCCTGATGAACTTCACGCCGTGTGTTTCCATGTGGGCACCGACTTTTTCTGCCATTTCTTGATCAAAGCCCCGCAGAAGAATGGAACGCACCATCACTGTGACATCCAGACCCAGGCCAGCCAGGAACCCTGCACACTCCAGAGCCACGTAGGAAGCACCCACAACCAGAGTCTTGCCAGGGCAGTAAGGCAGGGAGAAGAGGTCATCACTGAAAAGAGAAGAAGTGTAAGTTACAAGGTTCTTCCAGCACAAGCTTGTTCGTCTTGGCAAACACTAGAGCAGACGAGTTCACTCTATTGTGCCTTTTCATCTCACCTTGTAATGCAGAATTCTTTATCTCCAGGGATGCCCAGATATCTTGGCCTTTCTCCTGTTGCCAGGACAAAAGTCTCTGCTGTGTGATAGGTTACTTGTCCTTTTCTGTTAGTTGCCTGTTGATGAAGACACAGTTAAGAGAGACATTTTCATATGTTTTAAGACAAAAATTATGTAATCCTCTCCTTCATTATTGTAGATATGTTTAAAAATCAAGAATATGCATTTTTAAACAAGAACTAATGCATTTAGAGATGCCACACAGGTCACTGAAGAACAACAGGTTTAAACAACAAATTATCAGGCTTTTCTCACATTAGACCATTTAAAATCACTTACTTTTTGGATCCTGCCCATTTTAACTACTAATTTAGATTGGATTATTCATAATGACTTGACTTCCGAGTTGTAAAACGCCACAACAAATTAAGACAGCCCCCTTATCCCCCCAATAAAAGGCCAACACAATGCTAGGGAGAGAATAACATCAATTAGTTCTTAGGCTTATGTAAAAATTTAAAAAAATAAAAAAAAGGTAACTAGTTATACATAATTTCAGAGACTTCAGAGGGCCTAAGATCTAACCTTAAGTGAATGCTAACTAATTTGACCTCCAGAGACCCTTTGTCTTTGGAAATTTCATCTTGCCAATGAATCTCTCCCAAAAATCTGACCTTCATTCTTGCTCTTTATTAATTTTCCAACACAAATGAAGGGAAACTTCCTTCCAATCAAGTCAACAGGTAATTCAGGTTGGAAGGGATCTCAGGAGGTCATCTAGTCCAGCCTCCTGCTGGAAGTCTCTCTGTTCTACTTCATTTATTGACTAAGAACACTTAAGTGGATGCCCTGCATGCCTGGACACTTGAACAGGTGGTACATGAGGTAAATTGAATTTACTACTATCTTTCAGTGCTGGTCTCTTGGTTTAAAACACAAGTAGTTCAGCCTTGATGTTGAAAGCAGACAGTTACACCCACTGAATGCAACAGCTGCCTTCAATATGCACTTCTACGTTAACCTTGCTACAGTATGATCACTTACAGCAAGATTGCCAGAACAAGCTTTGTCTTGCAAAACTGACACTTTAATTCGTATGCTGATATAGCACAAGGTTGTAGCTGTGCTCTTACGCAAGTGCTTAATCTAAATTTAATTTCAATAGTTTTTATGCTTTAGTAAGAAGATTTTTCAAGTTGCAAAATCATACAGCTAGAGTTTCCTTTCTTTTCCCCCCTCCTCACTCAGGCTGCTGAAGTCAGTCATGAAGGCAGAAACTGAGACCACCTTCCTCTATTCTTGCAAGACACAGATTTACACATATCCACATCACTCTTACATAACTAGGTTTGCAAACACCGTGGCAGGTACTAAAGTACAATAATTCTTTAAATCAGTAACTTCACAAATGAGTTTTTAACTTCAGTTGACCTAACTTGGCAATGTTAAGATGAAGCCTTTGTGGTGTTGAATTTTTATAAGGTAGTTCTAGAACATGAGTTTTCCCTCCCAACTAAGTATTTTAAAAGCAGAGTATACCTTAATTTTGTGTGGTCCCACGAATTCTCCGTAGGAGTTGAGGTATGTCACAGACTTCTCTCTCAAGGACACTCGATAGCCCCAGTTTAAAGAACCAATGTAGTTCTGAATTGCTTCTACCATGATCTCCCAGTTGTGTTTAACTGAAACAAGACAATTTCATTTTAAGGAAATAAAAGTGCAATGTACCTCTCAAGAAAAACTTAACTTATTCATTGTACATCATGCTAAGAAAACATTATCAGTAATGAGGATACATATTAAGGTCTTGTTCCACTATGTTAATATTTACGTGACTTGCTGCTATCTGAACTAAGCCCATTCTAGAAGTTCTGTCATTTATTTCAGATAATATAGGGAACAAAACACAATTAACTTTCAATCCCAAAGGTTTCTATGACTCAAGAAGGAGGACACCTTCTGATTCACCTATGAAAAGTACTGAACTCTGCCTCTAATTTATTAAGTATACAAGAACAGACTTGAGCTCAGCATCTCATCTGTACAGTCTTGGTCTGTTCTCTGTGTTCTTACTGACCTTGTTCTTCATACTGCCACCCATACTTCCTTGAATCTTGGAGTGCCTGACCCAGAAGTGCTGCTTGATGCATCAGCTTCTTAGGGATGCAACCTACATTTACACACGTGCCACCAAGTCCTAAGATGAAAAGAACCACGTTATTGCTTCCATGAACAGGATTTATGCTTTTCCTATCACGTACTTTGTATAATCACTCATATCACTCGGTGAGGTTTGCTATAGTCACACAAATAACATGAAATTTCTGTTGCAAATGACATTTAAAAGTACAATGAACACACTAAGCTTGTATTGGGTCTAAGAGGTTATTAGACTCACTGACCCAAGACAGGTACAGAATGTCAAACATAGACCCAGGTTACTTACTTCACAAGGCTTCAGATTTTTAGTCAGGTTGTCAAGTAAGCAAGGCAAAAAGCCCAGAGTTCCTACAATTTAGTATCACCTATTATGTGGAATTTGAAATATGCCTGTTTTTGAAAGACTATCTAAAAGAGCACATTCATTCCTCAACTCAACAGAAATTTCACTCAAGTTCCTCACTCATTCTCAGCTGCCAACATCACTAATGAGGTCAGCCAGCAGCTGTCCTTAATTAGGGAAAGGTGAGACAGACACAGCCATGCAGTCACTGCTCTGAACGGAGCCTATCAGTTGTCTACAAAATAGAACTAAAAGGCGAAATAACTCCACAAACATTAGAATGTGAACATGCACACACACACTACCTAGATATGATTTGAAGGTGATCAAAGCTAGAAAAGCATTTGACAAAGAACAGTGTTAGCAATGCCCAAAACAGAAATAATCGTCTAGGAAAACGGCAGGCAATCCAGGAACACATCTTTGTTGTTATCTGTGCACCAGAATTAAAGGAATTCAGCCTCAATTCCCAAGAACACAAATCCATAATATGTAACATCTCAGTATGTATCACTGGTACTCAAACACCATCAAATCCAAGACAACAAAAGCTTACCCCATGTGGTTCCAAGAGGTGTTGGAACAACATAATCTAATACCATTACTTTCTTTCCCAAGGCAGCAGCTTCCTATAAAAGATGGAGAAGACCAGTCAGCATTACTGAACCAAGCGAGCCTGTCCACTCATTTATGGTAGCACTAACAGAAGGCTTCTTTACAACCTTCATTAGTTAGTCATTATCATACACGGCTCTTCTATCTCCTTCACTAGACAAAAACTGAAATCGCTCAAGAATCCCTGGCTTTCTTTCAAACTTTGAATGGCTGCTTTCATGTTCAATGCTGCATCCAGCTCATCCAATGCTGTCAAAAGCCATGATCTGAAAAAGGTATGAGATAGGCTCAGCAGCCTATGATTCTAGATTACCTCACCTAAAGAAATATTTATGCTGTTAGCTCTCCTTTTCTTTCAGAAGGACAGAACTGACTTGGCACGTTCATGGATGGAAAGAAAGGTGACAAACTGGAGACAGTTCAGTGGGGCACCACTATGATGTTCAGGGGGCTGGAGCACACCCCCTATGAGAAGGCCAAGGGAATTTGACACGTTCAGCTTGGAGGAAAAACTGCATTTGGAGGGGACCCAAGAGCAACTTTCCAATACCTATGAGAAGTACATTAAGATGACTGTGCCAGGCTCTTCACACTGGCCAAGTAGCAAAGGGACAAAAGACAGTGACTGTAGGTTGAAACAAGAGACTCAGACTGCATAGAAGGAACTTTCACACCATGAGGACAATCCACCAGGTTTCCGAGAAAGGCTATGCCATCTCCACCCCTGGCTCAATTCAAGAGCCAAATGAATGAGTTCCTGCATAATCTTGTGTGACCTCACAGCTGACCTTGCTTGGAGCAGGAGCTTACATTAGAAATTCTTCTAATGTCCATTCCAATCCAAATAAGCCTATTCCTCTATGCAAGGAATTCCCAGGTACACATTGTTTGAACTTTCAAGCACTTCAATTAAATCTTTAGGTGTCTCAAATCTGTTTAAGAACTCCTGCACAACAACTGCAATCTTGGCTCAAACAAGGTTTAGCTGGCTTTCTTGTATTTGCGAATACCACTCTGAACAATTTGGCAATTAGCACCAAGTTTACAACTGATGTCCCCGAAGGTACTGTGAGGAAATGTGAACACTAAAAAGTGTTAGCAGAGAAATTTTCCAGCTTTCTGCAGCACCCTGTGAGAGCTCTGTTTCTCACAGAAACTATGAAAAACAGCGCTACAGTTTTGTAAGCAAACTGTGTCTATCTTGCACCTGCAGCTGTTGTGTAGCATTGTTATGATATTGTCTGGGAAAATATTCTGGAAGGTTTTAGCCAACCGGTACGGGAGGCGGATGGTCGGTGACCAATGACCTTATGCCATGCTGGTGACCCAAGTTATATAAATCAATTTATAATTAAATAAATGGGTTATTATTGCTCCTGAACTTGTGTCGTTCCTCGCTGTTTATGCTGCATACAGCGACAATCTGAATACCCTGAAAATACACAACTGGCCAACTGAAGAATTCCACTGTCAGCTTCTCCTGCCTGCTTTATATTTTCTAATGAAGGTTGCATGCTTGGCTGTATTGGCTGTTCAGCAATTGTCAAGGCTATCAAGAACAACCTCACCCTGCCCAAAGTATAAACTGACAGTTTAGGATACCTGTCTGGTATTCTGACATCGCAACTGAGAGATGGGAAGCATGTGTCCAAATCCCTTGGACAGCAGAGAAAACTGAATCCAGACCTTAGGTCCTGAGGCACTCTGAACAACAGCTAATTGTGTAAGGGCTACACAACCTCAGTTACCCTTTCTGAGAAAGCAGCTAAAAAGGGAACTAAAGAGTGAACCAGCTCCTTGAAGGGAACTGCTGGAAGCACTTAATTTTAGATGATTGGTGATCCTGAATCCTCAACTGTCAAAAAGCTTCAAGAGTAGCCCTTAAGTTTTCTAGATTACTGTTTGGAAGTGCCCATGTATTACACACGCAGAAGAGATAGTTAAAAAACATTTGGTTCCACCTTCAGCCAGAAAACTAAAACCTATTATTAGGATCAAGACCTGAATAGACATTGGCTAGAAACTGGTCCCTTAAACCATTATCTCCTGAGTGAGAAGATTACTAGATCACTACTAGTTCATTAATTAACAAGTTGAACAGTAATACTCATCAAAATAGAGACTGTTTTATACCAACATAATTAACAGAGAGATTAACTTTTGAAGAAGTTTTACACACAAACTGTTCTTTAATGCCATTTTCACATCATACCTTAGAACATGCAAGTCCACCTGAGCCACCACCAATAACAATGAGATCATATTCATAGGGTTCTGTAATTTGGTTATCCCCAAGGAGTTTCTGCAGTGATCCATCCTGATAAGCCTGGGAGAGAAAAAGAAAAAAATAATCAAATTAGCACACATGTTTCTGAGCAAACAACTGATAACACTGCCTCCTCTGACCTACATCACCCAGTCTGCTGTGTCACACAAAATTTAACTATGATCAAACAGTAAATTCACTCAGCCTTGTCTACTTCCAGCTGATTTTAAACGTCAAGTTACCTGATACGTTGCATCACAGCCCCCAATGTGAGTTCCATTCACAAATACATTAGGCACTGTCCTCTGATTAGTCAGCTCTGCCAGTACTTGCTGAATACTGGCTCCGTCATCTAAGAATAAAAGAAACGTGTACATTATAAGCAGATTTCAGAAAGAGAGCTTTTAGAACAACCTGAACTATTAAAGGTTTGGACTGTGATACACTGTAGGCCTGCCAAGACAATTCTATTATAAACATTCCATTTGCAGGTTTCCTGGACATAAGCAAGTCTTCAGAAACTACTTCTCAAAGGAGCAGGCTTAAATACAGGAGTTAAATTGGTGTTTGAAGCCACAATTCTACAGAATGGAATAAAGCTGAAGTAGTAAGAGTTTAGTTCTTGTATTTCATGGATTTTTATCTGTCTCTAACAGTGTCACACTTGGTACTACACAAAAATTCTTTTCCAGCTATCACAGAAGATCACACAGACACCTTTTCTTTCATGAGAACTATCTTACTTTGGAGTATGTTCTGTGCGCAGGCACATAATTTTGCCCAGCAGCTTTGTATTATGAGACTATGGGTAAGGGAAGTATGAACACGCTTTTCTACTTACCCTAAAGCTACCTTCCTACTTTTTCTACCAACCACACTGTCAGAAACTTTCTAGTTTTAAAATTATCATTGCTTGACCTGACCTGTCGTCTGAATCATCAGCACCTACACACAAGCTCAATTTGGATCTCTCAGCAGTAAATGTGGGAATGGGAATTTACAATAATCACTTTGACTAAGATCTTTTTATTCCAAGATTGTATCTATTTAGCATCTGTAATCGGAGCAACTGCAAGGGAAATACATTATTAATTAGAAGTAACTCCAGAAAAAATAAGGCTGTGCATTGTACTTTACATATCTTGGGCTATAATTAATTCACAGTATGACAATTTGAATAAAAAGTAAAAGTAACTAAGAAGAGACGAATCAATATCAACATTTCTCCCAAACATTGCTTAGGCAAAAAAAAAACTTCAAAAAGGCATCAGAACTTTAAAAAAAGCATTGGAGACATATATTTTGTACAGAAAAAAATTAGTAACAGACACTCAACAGCTTACCAAAAGTGCATTTAAGAGTTTGCTAAGAACCATGTAAGAAACTATTTGCTCCTAAAACTACATTAAAAGCTACGTGCATTAGATCCATATACAGATAAGGCACTGCACATGTCCTCAAACTAAGGCAGCTTGGACTTTAAGAAAAAAAAACAACTTGAAACTAGCAGCAGCCAAGTTACTGGAATTTACCCTTCCTTCCAGTGACTCAGCATCTTTCCCAAAGAAGGTCACCCATATACCAAGTGAAACATTAACAATTCATCTGAAGCCACAAGAGAACCAGGAGTAGGAAAAGATATCACAGGCTTTTCCCCCAGAATTCATAGCTCCTCCGAGAGAAATCAGATCTCACATTCTCTATCAGCTGATGATGTCTACAGAGAGTCAAAGACTTCAGTTACACTAAAAATACATCCTGTATTAAAATCCACATTGAAGCCTAATTGCTTTTATCTCTGCATATACAAAAATGTATTTTACTTGTTTCACATATCCCCCAGTTAGTTCAAGACAACTTAAGGAACTATGCAGAGTCACTCATTTTTAGTTACATTAAGCAGCAGCACGTGACACAATTTTTTTCTCCTACTCACCAGTTACATCCAGTTCCAGAGCATAGTACTCCACACGCATGGAGCGGAAGAGTTCCTTCACCTGCAAAGGAACAGACACCATGGCAGTGCAAAAGCTTCTCAGCTCAGGGTAAAACTTCACAGCTGGACACACACAGGTAACCTCTAAGGCTCAGCTACTGTGCTCTGAGGCACAGGCTCTACATATTTGGTAGCATGCCACTTCTATGTTTTGCATGTTCCTCACTTAAAGCCAGGGCATTTAACTTTCCAATAGAAGTTCCACTACCTTAAAAAAAAGTCTCTAGATACAATTTGCTTAGCTGCTGACTTCTCCACACCTGACAGACCAAAAGCCATGGAAGTGACTGCCATATAAAAAAGCAAAGAGAGAGAATGCAGCAGCAAAATACCTTGGTAACACTAAGAAAAAAAAGAAAATGAAAGGAAAAAAGGGAGTAGAGGATAACATGCAAACCAAAACACTGTCAAGGAAATGAAAAAAAAAAAAAAGGACATAATAAAAAGCTGCAGAAGGACGTAACACTTTCCAAACATACTCAGCACTCAGCTGGGTGTTTTCCTAACCTCAGTTCTGGATGGACAGAGTGTACCATTACCTGATTCAAATCAAGCAGCCTTTTAGAAACAAGATTTTTACAGTAACATTTTTTGTTAAACTGGCACGTGAAAACAGCTCTAGCAAGAACCACTGAATGCCTGTGGAATGGACCCACTTGCCATCATGGAGGCTGAACATTTTTCAACCAGCTTTCTGATGAAAGTCAAATTTATTGCCAGAGCTTCACTAAGAGTATGTTGAGTCACATCTAGTAAGTTTTAAGATGTCTAACACATGAGGAATAAAATGTTTTTAACATTGCTGTGATTCACACTGTTACTATGCTGAAGACTGAGTATTCCACTGTTTTCTGATAAAGTTTCAGCTTCATGCAGACAAACAGGAAGATTTTGTATTCTGTACCAACTACAAATTAAGTTTCTTATCACATCATATATCAACCGCAACATACAAAAAAGCTCTGCTTCTGTAACTGATTATATTGGTTCTACAGTTACAGAACAATGGAAGTTCTAAGGGACCTTTTCAGGCCATCTGCACGAACTTCCTGCTCAAAGTAGAGCCAAACGTGAAGGCTGATCACATTGTTCAAGCACTGTCCTCTCATTCTGAACATCCACAAGGACAGAGATGCCACAAGCTCCCTGGCTGGCTCAGCGTTTGACCATCCTCACAGTAAAGAATTTCCATTTTATCCCACTGGAGTGCCTGTCATTGCACCTTATGTTTGTTGATTCTTGTCCTTTCACTCTGCAACTCAAAGAACAGTCTGGTTGTCTTCCCGCTTGTCAGCTGAAGGCAGCAACTAAAACCCCTACTTAGCCTTATCCAGGTTCAACAAACTGAGCTCCTCCTTCAAACATCCAGTGTGTGTGACACTCCAGCCTTCTAACCATCTAGATGACCCTTGAAAATTTTTGTCCTAAGCTCACCATATCCTTCAGGCTTGCTTCCTGGAACGATTATAGCTACAGGCAGGAACGAAAGGGAAACCACAGTGGGACCGCTCCAGACCTCCTGCCCTGCATCTGCGGTTACAAATCCCAAGCTAAACGCCATGCAAGATCTAAACAGCAAAGCTTAAAGTGATTGCTGCTAGGAAGTGTTAAGAATGTGGAGGCAAGTCACAAAATTAGCTGCTTGGCTGCTGGTTTAGTTTGCAGCAAAGCAGCAGAGTAACAGGCTCATTAGTTTTTGTTTTCTTTTTTAAAAAACTCTGCCAAACCATTGCAACAGCAGCTGGCAGGAGGGAGGCTAGGACAGAACATTACTAAACCATGAAAGATTACACTCAAGTAAGGACAGATTCAAGGCATTTAGGCCACCTTTATTCTCTACTGAAGATACTGAGTAGAGAGGAAAAAAAAAAAATCAGACAAATGTCAGCATCCTAATTAGAAGTAACTATTGCAGTTTATACTTATGAACAAACCATACTTGTGTTGTGCTAATGAAAATGAAAGAAGGAACATAGCAAGCACATGAGCAGTTACAAAATCTTCAATATAAGCACGAGATAACAGATTACTTCAGTTTGGAAAAGGAAATGATTAGGAGGAGTAGAAAGATAATACACTAATCATGAGTAATATCTAGATAAGGTGAACAGGAAATGATTTCTCAGAAATACTCGCTGGAGCACTCAGCAATAACTGCGTTTACCAGAAAACAATTTTGAAATGGAAAGGAAGTAAACCCCCCTAGGGAACACAACCAGAGAACTTACTGCTACTTGGCATCGTAAAAGCCAAAATTAAAATGAGATCAAAGGAGTTATTAGACCAACTAACGAAAAAGAAGATCCACTGAAAACTTTTCACTCAATATAGCTAATACAAACTCAGGTAAAGAAATTCCTGTGTCACACACACAGCGCTGGAAACTTCAGCAGCATACTGGGAGATTTTCTTCCCTGTAGCCCAAAGCCAAAACTGTTATTTCTCCGAATGTCTGGGATGGGATACAAGGTTGCAGGGTCACTGATACAACCATTTACTTCCCTTCTCACCAACGCAATGGCCTCAGTTACCTACTAAACCCTTTCAGTTTTCACAAAAAGTGATAGACTAGAAACATTTCCAAATATTATTAAACAATAGAGAACTCCTCTGAAACCAAGAAATTTGTCTAACTTTAGAAAACTCTTCCCAAAGATGCTTTCTGTTACTAGGGTAGCTAAGCAGGTTTGAAATATGCTTCATACCATAAAATGATAATGGTACCTCCTAAGTCTGCTTTTTCAAGTATCAGCTAACATTCCATAACAGCCACAGCTGAATTGGCCAGAATCCCCTGAGGATAGAGCATTTAATCTGTAATAGCGTAAAATATAACCAAAATAACCAGTAACTTCTATGCAATCACAGCTGTTGTTCTTAAAATTTCAACATATCACAGTGTTCAGCCTTGCCATTTTTTCATGCTAAGAAACTATGTTTTCTTTATGCATTTCTATCTTACTTATTATCTTTTCTGGGTGCTAAGAAATTGAAGGAGCAGCCAAGTTAAGTTATGACAAGGAAGTAATTCTACCACCACCCCCTCTCCACCACTGGCCTGTTAAAGCAGTTGAACAACAAATTGCATTTGCAGAAGAACAACAGCACAATTGCCAAGTCATGCTATTAGCTAACCTGAATACAATCACCTACTTAATTCACTTAGAGAATTTATTTGCAGTTCTATTTCTGAAGAAAAGTGCAATTTTAATTTTCTTCTAGCATGGCTACCTCCACTTGAAATAGAGAATTCTTTCCACCCCCAAATTAGGTCCTTTCAGAGCACGAGCACTAAACATCTTTAGGTTTTCAATTAATCCTACCAAAAGCACATTGCTAACAACCATCCACAGTAAAAGACAACACAATGCACACTATTCATATCTGTCTAAGAGCTCAGAACTATGTGATTACAGGCTAAGTACCCAAGCTGTAACTACACTTTCAAATTATATCCACTTCATTAATTCTATAGACTGGATCAGCTAGCAAGAATCCTGCATCACCCATTGTTTTCCCATTCCTTTCACTAATTTCTAAGTCTTTGGTAGGAGGGGTTGTTAATACCCTGAGTGTTACAGATATTTCTCTGTTTTATCACTCGATGTCTCATGTGAAGCTTCCTTCCTCCATAAACTTTCTTCTTCTAATTCTCTGTCTGCAATCCATACCCCTTTCTACACATTTGCTTTGTTATATTATCTTTCTGTTCTGTTCCAAGAGGGAAAATAAGCCAAGGAAATCTGCCTACCAGGGCAGTCAGCTCTTCTTCCCCCAGCCCTACTTATCACCTGTTCCTTCAGAAAAATTCACACAGGGTTTTTCAACTCCCCCTCCTAGAAGGGGCCATGAGAGAGGGCCCTCCTACTCCCTGTATTCATTCTTTCCCTTTACAGGACAATAAGGATAATATTTCTCATATCTGATTGCTTCCCTGAAGCAAGCAATACTGCCTAATGGAGAAGCTATGAACAAATGCAGGAAAGAATAATCTGGAATTTAATTACTGGACTACAATCAAGTCTTCTTTCCCCCTCAAGCTTCTTGTCTTAATCTAGAGCCTCTGCAACACCACAAACAGACAAAGGAAAAAGGCACAAGGTTTAAAAAGTTACCATGCCATTGGGTGACCCCAAACCCACTGAACTGAGCACCATGAGCATCAACATTTGCAATCACAATCACTAAAAGCACACCAGGGCAACACTGACAGGCACGACTAAGTATTTCTCAGTGGGCAACACTGAAGTCCTCAAGAAATTATTTCTCCTCAGCACATGGTAACACTTTCGTCAACTAGACTAGATGGGAGCAAGACTCCAACTCTTCATTTACTGCAACTTCCAGTAAGTTGTCAAGTAAATTTTAGAAGGATTTGAGCTACCTACTATGCTCTACTGTCTGCCAAAAGCTTCTTAGACAGAAGGCATTGGTTTGGTCCATCCCTCCAATCACAGAAGCTTCCTTTCTCAAAACCTCAGTTAAGCTGCAATCGAGATAGGATATATTCAGTTAAGTTTTCTACAAGGGAGTCACAATATCTCATCCCTCCCCAGAGTTTCCAGAACTAAACCTAACCTAGAAGTGGGAGTGAGGGTTCCGAGTATTTTCCTGGTTATCAGCTCTATTGAGGAACACCAGGACTTGATCCAACAGTTTCAATTACATTCTTCCACCATCAAATACGGTAGTGTGAGGTTTAAATAAAATGTGATAACATACTTTTTGTAAACATCCAAGAAACCCAAGGCCTACAAACCCCCAGATTCTGTGTGGACTATGACCAGTGTATTGGTATCATAAAACTCTAATGAAGGCCCTGAGTTTTTTTAATGACTTTGGCTTACTACTTATAGCCACCCTATGACACTGATGCAGAATCAGGGCTAAAAGATACTTTTCTCTAAACATCACAATAAACCAAGAGTGCTTTTCTCTTCTTTTAAACACACACTGCAACCAGGATTTAGAACTTACGCAGCTGCTATAGAGTCAACCTTCCTCAAACTTATGAAGAGCAGAAAACTTAAGCCATCCCTCCCCCGGAGATCGGCTTTGTCCAAGCTGAACACCAATGGGGTACCAACTTTTCAGCGAGAAAGGAACACAGCCAGCACCCTGAGCTTCGAGCAGCTGTAGAGCTGAGGAACAAGCACACTGTGCAGAACTCGCCACACATTCATCTCCCAGCGTGGCAAAGGGTAAAAAACTACCACGAACACCACGGATATTCGTCTGGTTTCAAGCCTGGTAAGTGGTTTTCCAGGGCTGGCACCTGGTGCTGGAGGAGGATGGATACAGCGCCGCTTCTGCACGCTCCAAACCCCATAGGTGCCGCCGCCGGCAGCAGCCGCCGCATCCCCACACCGCCTGCCCTCAGCCCCGCTTCCCTGCGCCCTGCCCGGGAAGGCACAGGGCACAGGTCTCTTCGTGTATCCCTCGAGGGGAGGGCCCGCGGGGGACCGCGCCGAGCGGGCTCCCACCGCCACCGCCGCTGCCTCACCTTGTTGCAGTAGGGGCAGTAGCTCTTGCTGAAGATCATGACGCGGTGGGAGGCGATGAGGGTCCGCACGCGGAGCTTCAGCCCATCCCAGTCCGGGAGCCGGGTCTGTCCCGGCGGCGGCGCCATGGCTGGACCGGCGCCCTCCTCGCGGCGGCCGCGCTGACCCTCAGCCGCGCCCGCCCCTTCCGCAGCGGGCAGCGTGACGAGCCGGGCCGACCTATTCGTAGGGAGCGGGGGGTGGAACTACACGCCAAGAAGGGCTCTCGGCCCTGCATTTCAGCCACAAGCACTATAAATCATTGTAAAATAACAAAAAGACCTTATGCCATAGGATAAAGTGTTACTATTCGCCTAAAGGCTACGTAGAGAAAGGCAAATTTGCGTTGTTTAATCCTCTGCCCCCTCTGCGAGGGGGCGTGCAGTGAGCCAACAGGAGGGCAGCGAGAGCGCGCATGAGCGGCGGGGGGCGGTGCCGGGCGGGGCGCAGGGCGGTGCCGGGTGGTGCCGGG
>VZTI01003883.1:703682-748079 GCA_013397865.1 Struthidea cinerea | reverse complement strand
GGCGTGGGGGTCGTTCTTTGCCCCCTCACGGACCGCCCGGCCCCGAGCCGGCGGCGACTGCCCCATGCCCCGGCCGGGAACAATCGGCGATCGGCCCATGTCCCGGGGCGGCCGCGTCTGACTTGCCTCGCTGCCCTCTTAAGTTAGGGCGAAGTATGGGGGAAAGCCGCTTCCCCCATCTGCCTTCACCTGCCCCTTGGGTCTCCCGCACAGGGAGGAGAACGGGCACGGGTGGAGCGTCTCTTATAATAAAATGTATCACTAGCCAAGAGAGCAGAAAAAATTTCATTTTCTTACACATGGCGGGGTTAAAGGAAGGGCATGGTGAAGCATCTGATACTGGTTATTACAGACATCTCTGATGAGATGGACTATTCTCTTCCCAAGAACCGTAATAAGTGCCTGGGCTGGAGGGTGGAAGGGGCCGCTGTCCCGGGCAGAGCCGTGGGAAGAGCCCGTGTGGAGCAGGGGCAGCCCGGCCTGGTCACTGCCCTGTGTCAGAGAGCTTTGGCTGGGCACTGGAGGTGGCGTGCAAAGGCCCGGAGAACTCGGCCATCTCCCCGCAGAGCAGCCCGGTGTTTGCCGATTGCAGCAACAGCTTTCTGTGAGCAATCGTAAAGGGCTGTCCTGGTTTAACATCTAAGAACTTTACTAAGTCAACCCCTGCCAGCTTCTGAGTGACAGGAGTTGTTTTCTGTAGGTGAGGAAAGCACAGAGTGATTTCGTAAGATTCAATAAGAAGTTTTTAGCAACTCAGGTAATGAAGTCCATTGCTGCCTCCCACACCTGCCACAGACCAGTCCTACTGCTATTTACTAATGCTAAAAATAACCACATGTAGTAGCTGTAATGCCACCAGTGATGGCCTGGTGGGAGACAACAGAATTAACTTGCTTAATTCCTTTCTGGATCACGTACATCTATGGTGTTCACTGCCCAGTGACCTTGAAAAAATGTATATTGCATTTATTTAAATGTTGGTGACGAAGGAGTTCTAGACTAAGACTTTCTATGCTCCCCACGAGAAAAACAAATCTGAGTTTTGCAGCCTTTTATATCAGTATCCGTGAGTAGGAAAGTGGATACATACCTGCAGCTACTGAGCTTTGACATAACATGCATGGGTCAGAGCTACCCACTGTACTTCGTTCATAGTCCAGCCAAAACTGTTTGTTTGGTTCCTAGCCTTGGCTAATTGTTCTCTCTCCTTCTCAGACTTCTTTCACCTTGTGAGAAACAGTGCTGCCTTTAGTGTTGTTACAGGAATTAATATCACAGGCTCAAAGGTTTGTGCCACTGTCAGAAGCTTGGTAGGTTTTCAAATTAAACTTGATCTGTTTTCTCCAATATAAACATCCATCAGCTCCAGAAAGGTCAGAGAAAGGAATAAATATTCAAAAGATCTTTTTCTGTTGGCATGCTCAGCTCCGATGGCAATGTGCCAAGTCCTGTGAGGCATAAACGTCCAAGGCAAATTAAGTCAGTTGAGGGTTTATTTTCCCCTCTGTACACTCTGCTGTTGGTTGTTATTACCACTGTTGCCTTAGAGCAAGAATGGGGTAATGGTTTTAAACTAAAGGAGGGTAGACTCAAATTAGATATAAGGAAGAATTGTTTTACACTGAGGGTGGTGAAACACTGGACCAGGTTGCCCAGAGAAGTGGTAGATGTCCCATCCCTGAAAACATTCCAGTCCAGGCTGGACAAGCCTCTGATCAACCTGACCTAGTTAAAGATGTCCCTGCTCATTGCAGGGGGTTGGAGTAGATGACTTTAAAGGTCCCTTCCAACCTAAACCATTCTGTAATTATATGATTCTATGGAGAATGGACGAGGGGGACAATGTTGATTTACAACACAAAGGGGTGGTCTGGAAGCACTATGATGGCAGTATCTAGCTTAGCTTTGCTTTCAGTCCCTGTAGATGGTTGACAGAAAAGGAAAGGTTTGAACTCTGGAGAAAAGGAGGGAAACAATTGCTCAGTTTTATAGATGAGGGGACTGCCACATTAGTGTCCTGTCTGTGTACCCCAATAATGGCTCTGATTATTGTTAACAGACAAGGCCCTGAATCTGTCTTCTGTTCTGAGAGTTTTTTTTACCCCACAGAATACCAGATCATACTCAACTCTCAGGATCTTACTCTTCAGGTATGCTGGGGATAGATGAAAGACGTTCTACAGCTTTTTGGGCAATTATTCCACTCACTAAGAGATTATGTCAAAACATTTGAAACAGCAGAAGTCTAGCATTTATAAATGAAGTGGTTTGCAAGAAGAGATTTTGAAGAAGGGGCAAGTAGCTTCTGGAAAGGATCAGGAAATTGTTTTAAGGATACGAGTACGAGAGACTTGTTTAATAAAGGTTTAAACATGCTTGCTTGAACTGTGGCTCCCTGCAGGCCAGTCAGCAGCTGTACAAAGTGCTTACAGGATGATGGTAAGCTTCCCCACCTTCCACATGAAAGGCCTTGCTCTGCTTTCTCTAATATAAACTGTCTCATTAAGACAGTGCTCTCCTAGGCATTACTCAGCTTAGTCTGAGGATTAGTAATAAACCAACCACATAAAATAATTCTTAATAATGTAGCATTGTGTGCTATGGGAAGGCATTGAGGTAGAAACTGGTAGGGGATGTTTATGAGTAGAATAGAATAGAATAGAATAGAATAGAATAGAATAGAATAGAATAGAGTAGAATAGATTATNAGAATAGAATAGAATAGAATAGAATAGAATAGAATAGAATAGAATATGCGTAATTTCCTCAGCTCCTGCACAGGACTAGAGGGCTCTTGGCATTATAAAGGTCTGATCTCATATTTGAAAGAGTAAAGCTACACACCATTCTGAAAACCATGGAGTAAGACAATCTCTGCCATAAAATAAATGCTCCAAAAGACAAGTCCATGCAGACAGATGTTGGAAGCATTTCTAAATGAAGTTGTTTGCAAGAAGGTATTTGGAGGAAAGAGCAAATGGCTCATAGAAAAGAACCAGGGAAGTGTGTTAAACATAACTGTGAAAATCTTTAGCCATTCTTTCGTCTAAAACCAAATTAATTTGTCACCTGGGCTTGCTCCCATTCCTCCGGTGCAGTCAAATAGCCATGAGCTTTGATGCTGCTGAAGGCAGTCAATTTAACAGTGAGGAATAACCAGAGAGCTCCCTCCAGCCATATCCCTTTGTTCCCTGACACAGCCTCATGTCACAGGACAGGAAAAGAAAGAGCATGACCTATCTCCATCTTTATATTCCATTGAGGATCTGTCTGTGAAGTGGTGTCCTCTAAGGTTGCTCCCTCCATCTATTATATATCCAGAATGCATAACACAGATAAGAAAGAGAAGAGAATGTACCTTAAAGACCAAGAAGGTGACAAAAGGCCTAAACTGTGGCCTCAGTCTTTCTCACATTATTCCAGTGCCTTCACTGGTCTTCTGGGAACTTAGCCTATCTGCATCAGGAGAGGAAGAAGGGTGCTGCATTTTAGAACTGTATTTCCTGTTTTGGAGAAGGAGCTCCAGATCTCCCCAAAGCCATAAGTATTTCATGGGTAGAAGGAAGAACAGAAATGCTGGTTATTTAGTCAGAAAAAAATAACAAGTGTCTCTCAGTGGATGACTGTAGAAACTGGTCTTAAGCCAGGAGACAGCCAAAGTCCTTAGCCACGAGCATGGCTACGCCCTTTGTCAACACCACCAATGGAGAGTCAGTGGAGCCTGAGCCACGCTGGAGGCTGTTGACAACCTGATTTGTTTGCCAGCCTTTTGGGTGACATGTGGATGGCCTGCAGCTCAGACTTTACGGATTAGTGTTCATGGCAAATGATATCAAAAGTCTTCTGGCACATTCACAAATTCTGGCACCATTAAGTACATTAAGTCAGCTCGTTGGAGTGCTGATGGTGCACATAATCCAGAGCGTGTAATAACCCTGGGCTCCAGGCTGAGATAACGAGAGTCTCTCAGATCACACAAGACTTTGGCCAGGGAGCAAGGGGGAAGAGCTTAGGGAGAAATCTAAAGAAAGGAGAAAATAAGCTCTTCAGCTGAGTAGCAGGACTCTCCAGGAAGGACCGTGCAGAACAATAACTTCTGTTAGCAGTGATACAACTAAAATACAGCAAGCATACACACAGCAGAGGGCAATCACATCTTCATTGTTGTAAAAATTCAACATTTCACCCAGAAAAGCTTCTCTGGACAGTAGCAGAATGTTGGAACAAGGCCTGGATGTTAGCAGCTAGTGAGAAGTCAATGGGGGGAGCTCACGACCTACGAGGAATAATTTTTCTTCAAGATCTTGAATAAATAGTGAGGAGCTGTTGTGCTCCTTTTTAAAAGGCATCAGAAACAAGGCAGTTAAAAGGAAATAATCAAAGTGGTAGAGTTGGGACCTGCATCTGCTAATGATGTACACATGTAATTTTTGCATGCAAAACTCATGCTTGTGAAGTTGTAAAAGACAGAGTGGGTGCTTCAAGTTCACTTTCGTGGTTTTGCAAACCATCTGCTAGTTTGTGCCTGCAAGTGAGAGATGACTGTGTATCTGCTTTTCTGCAAACGTGATGTTGGTAGTCCTCTGTTTCAAAATTTGGCTCTGGTGGTCCACTGAATGTGTCTCATCTAATCTCACCTGTCATATTTTCAGTCTAAAATGTATGATTAATGTCCCTTGAACAGTGTTTTAGTTTTTGTACAGTATCATTACGATGACGTCCTGAGGAGAGCATGAGATTTTCTGAATGTGCCATAATTAGATTGCCAACTTTTAGGCTCAAAGAATGTGTCCTCCTATAGGCATAGGGCACAGGGTTTACTGATGATGTTCCATCAGCAAGATGTTATTTTACAATAAACAGTACTATAGAGAGTCCCAGGCGCCAATTCTTCCTCAGGTGGCTGCAGTGTGAGGGAAAGCAGTGAGGAGACTCCAAGGATGTGTGCAGACCAGGGTCTCCCTTTGCCCAGTTGAAGCATTAATGAAGTGAGAGAGACTCCGGCTGGATCTAAACCTGTGGAATAATGGCCTCCACAGTTCAATTGTGTTAAGTGCTGCAAGCCAGAAGCTTTTCTAGAGCTGACAGAAAAAGTGCTGGTGCTCAGCTGCTTTACAGGATGAGCCCTTTATTCATCTGCTTTAATGAACGGCATGGTGTCCATCTGCCGTGCACTGAAGTCACCTTTCCTTTCTGGGATTCTTATGAAGGCTTTTTAAAAGAAAAAGGAAAAGAAAAGAAATGAAGAGGATAAAAAAGTCCTTAATCTTTCAGAAATACAGGAACTTGGCTGTACTTCTAAGCAAAACCAGTTCCTTTAAGTAGTCATATGCTGCACATTTCCCAGAAGAGTATTTTAATGAAGGTTGTTTTGTAGTTTGGGTTTTTTTAATTCTAATCAGTTTTAGCAAGACAACTCTTGCACTTCCAATGCAGGGGTCTTGGCTGGGGTCTACTCCCTTTTGCAATCCTCTCTTCCAGTGAAATTCCTAGTGTCTTGATCTGTCCACCGTGCGCTTCTCCACTTGAGAGAGAGATGGTCAAAAGTATCACAGGTTAATATTTCAGAACAGGGAATAGTCAAATGTTTCCTACAGTTTCTTTAGCTAGAGCAATTTATTTTATCCTGCAGCTGCATGGGAATGCTCAGCAGGAAGGTCAGATAATAAATTCAAAAGCACAGATTTCTACATTGCTTTTTGTCATAGATTTATTATCAAGTGTGTCTCTTAAAGTCTATTTATATGCTTTTTCTTTTAGTAATTAAATACTGTGCTGAACAGAGATTCTCCCAGCTTTTCACCCTTGGGGTAGCTATGTCAGAGAGATCTTTCTGTGTATCTAGATTCCCACCCAGTTTGTAGTCTCGCCCTCAGTTTTGTCTTCCATTCTGTGGATGAGCAGGGTGGACATCTTTGAATCTTTGGAGTTGAGAACTCTGCCCTTTCACACATGCTCTGCTCTCTGCTGATTAGAATAATGTCACTGACTCCATGTGTCAAAAGAAGCCATGCTTCTAGGATTTTTGCTGCTTCAGTGGAATTAGTTGATTTTCATAGTTATTGGTGCTAAAAAGCTGTTGGCTGAATTTCTGGCTCCATTCAAGGTTTCACATCTGCTCAGTAAGGTGGTTCCTTCAGTAAAAACAGGCCCGCCCAAGAAGCTCACAATATTTTTCTGCTCCTGGGTGGTGATCTCAAGGAACAATCTTCCTTGTGGTTATCTGGTGCTTCTAGGCCTGGCTGGGACCCAGGAAGATGCAGGAAGCACAGGAGAAGGTATTGTGCAAAGGGTAAGACTTAACAGACTGGTGTTTTCTAAAGGTTTAGACATGGATGAAGCTCAAATTTCAGGGAAGGTTCAAATAAACCTGTATTTGTACTACAAATCCAGATTTCTTGACCTTGCTAAACAGCAGCACATCTCAGGCACAAACCCAGACTGCTGTCAAATCTCATGATTTTAAAAGTCTCTCAATTATTGTGTTTTGCTAAAAAGAGTGATGGGGAGAGAACCTGTTCCATTTCTTTAAGCTCCTTGTGCAAACAACAGTTTGAAAACTTGGGTCTGACAATCTTGAGTATCAGGCCAACTGTGCAACAAACTCAGCATTTCTTAATGGTACAGTTTCAGAGCCAGTTGATTTTTGTAGGCTTTGGTGGCAAGACTCAACCTCAGGTCTTTAGAGATTGTCATCCCGTTGACTCTTGATACAGTTTTCTGGTGGACCGTATTCTTCTACCAGGTTAACCCAGAAATCAGAATGAAATGTTCCCAAACACTGGTGTTTGGGTCTGTGACAGGATCTGAACATAGTCTTATGGAGTAACTGAAATGTTTTTGTTCTTAATGCGCAGCACTAGCAAGGTGCTGCTTTAAAATCCTAATGCCTGTGCATTCCCTGACTCCCCGTGTTCAGAGGTGCCTTACATTGCCAAGACAATATTCACAGTATACCTAGCTAATTTTAAATTATTGACTTTATAATTGGTGAATCTGTGAACGAAAGCCTTAGTACTGTTCAGTGAAGGCCTAAACTCCAAACCAAGACAAATGCAGTTATTGATTTTAATTAACTGAGCCCGAAGTGACAGTAGCTCACAGTAAGAATTGCTGAAGTGCCTTGTTGGCCTTGAGTTTCCCAAGGCTGCCTTGTGTTTGTCCTTCTCTTCTCTGGTAATCCACAAAGATCCCTGTCCCCTGGAAAAGATCCCTGTCCCCTGCTAGCACAGCTGTCAAAATCAAGAGTAAGATGAGAGAAGTGACTTCGTCCCAGCCCATCCTTCCCTCCTGAGAGGTTGCTGCTGGCAGCCAGCTCCATCTGGTGCGGGTTACCCAGCATCAGGACTGTGAAGGCAGCGTGGGCTTTGGTCTTGCCTCTTGCATGTCCTTGGCTTGTTCACACAGCTCCTGTAAGTGTTTGGAGGATGTGGTGGATGGGGTTGAGGGTGGTGGGAGGAACAAAGCAATGAGATTATAGAAACTAGTTATATAGCTTAAATCACTGAGTTTGGAGCTCTGCTTGGAGAGTAAGGCCAGCCAGGCTTAGGCAGGGAGCTGCTAGCACTGCTGCATTCCCTGCCTGATTTTTCAATTGCTTTCTCTGTCCTTTGTATGGAATTCATTTTGTTATTTTGACTTTTCTCTGGCTAAAGTGTTTTATGTAGTACTTTGGATGTTACTGAGTCATTGATAAGTACTAACAAACCATCTGCTTATCTCAATTTGAGCAAGAGGATAGGCTGCAAAGCATGGCTGAGTTGGTTTTTTTTCCCTTGTTTCATTCGTTTTTTCTCCTTTTAATATGTCAGAGAAAACTGCAGCAGAGGGCACTGTGTGGTTAGGTTTCAGAGGAACACTTTTTGAATTGCACTGGGTGGCTGGGAGCAACCTCCTCCTGAATTCCTGTACAACTAAATAACAGAATATTAAAAGCACTTCTTCTGAACATGAGGGTTTTAGGGTTTAGAAAGCAGGCTTTTTTATATTGTAAGGACTTGGCTGTTTTAATTTTTAGAATACCTGGGTAGTGCTGGCATCAGGATTTTTTTCTATTCTGTGCAGGATTTGAAAGACAGCCTCATTAAAGGAGCAGCATAGAACACAGATGACATCGAGTAGGCAGGCTACCTATAACAATGTCATGTTTTGTCATTTATAATAGATAGTTCTTCCAAACCTTTGGGATTCCCACAGCACTTGGCAAATTAAATATTTGAACGTTGTTAAAGGGAAGCCTGTTCAAAGAGACCGGGCAGCTGTGAAGTGGGACACAGACGCCACTGTAGGAAGAGGTGGAGTGCTGAAATTCCATTTAAGGGAAGTCCCCATTCACACAAAGCATGTCATGGGACATTTTTAAGTGTCTCTTCAATAAATATGGCCTCGTTTGAGTCATGATTGGAGAGAACTGGGTACAGTAAATAACATGCAGTGTTTTCAGAACACTGCCGCAGGGCTCATCACACAGCAAGCTGTGTGCAACCCCCCTTACCTTCAGCTGACAGGAGGGAGGTGGATCTGACATGTCTGGAAATGAAATCCATGCTTTAAAGAGTCTGTGTTTGTTCCGACTGGAGCCTGGCAGTGCAAAGCCATCTCCCCATGCCAGCCTTTGCTGTCAAGATAATGTTGAAGATAATGTTAAGTTAATTATTCCTGGATCCTTAGGTCAGTGGTGAAGGTTTCTCTGGCAGACAGGGGCACTGCTGGGATAAATACTGTACATTGCTGAGCTCCCTCTGGGGCAGGGCTTTGGGGCCACGGACTGCACCAATTCACAGCGAAGCATAAACTCACAGAAGCTCATGATTATTCTTGTGCTTGAAGTTGAGCCTGTGCTCAGAAACAGAGTAATAGGTTATATTTATTTAATTTGTAAAGCTGGATTTCTGGAAGAGGGAAGGATACCAAGGAGAAGGATGGACTGCTCTGACACCGTCCTGTCAGGGGACTGCCAGTGTGGCAGGACATGCTGAGGGTGAGAGCAGATGGAGCTCTAGAGAATGCAGCTTGATCCCATGAGAGCACGAAGTGCAGTCTGTCTTTTTTTGGGTCAAAACCAGGATGTCTTACTTCAGCATAAGTTTATGACTTTCCTATGGGTTATTAAAGAAAGTGGGAAGTAAAGAAGCAGCTATAAAAATGAACAGCATTAAAATCTCCAAAAATTAGAAGAGGAATAAAAGGAATGAGCAGAAAGCCTTCCACTCTCTCCATCACATAAATGATGTTCTTATTCTAGTAAAGGTGACAGGAGGTGGTCAGGTGGCATTATTTAGCTGAATGGCCTGCGTCTCCATGTGTGCTCAGATAAAGTTCAAAATGACCTTTAAAAAAATCCATTTTTAAAGATTCTTTTTACTTCAGAAAGGTCCAACTTTAGTAGCTTAAATTTAATTTTGTTCTTGAGGGAATCAGCTGTGGGGAGGGAAGGCAGCGCCAGAGATACTCACAGTAAACTAATAGCAGGTAAAATGTCATTTTAAAAGAGTGAGTGGAAAGCATTTGCCATTGCAAAGAGGAAATTAATGAATTCTTTTCCCCTAATTCCTTTCCTCAGGTTTGATTTCTGATGTCTTTTCTGACTGTCACTGCCTCTGCTTATGTTAACACAAACTGATTAGCTGCCTCATTGGTTAGACTGAACCCAGGGTCACAACACAGGGACTCTGTAGTGGCCAGCTGCACACACAGGCACAGGCATGGGGACACAAGTGTCTGCAGCTCTAGGAACACACAGCTCACAGGACAACCCCCACTGCTCCTTGGTAAGCACAGACTGTGCTTTTTTTTCCTGTAAATCTCCAGCAACAGAAGGATAAATTGAGTGCAAGCACTTTCACAGCTGTACCCTGTAAGGAACAGCAGTGACATGTTGTACATGGCCAGGGACTTCATCACTTCTGAAGAAGCAGTTGCACTCCTTAGTTCCCACACTACAGAAATCTGTCTTCAGGTTAGTAGTGATGCCAGGCCAAGGAGAGATTGCTGGGAAACTCCTGTCAGGACTGACTGGATGAGGCATTCTGGCACTGGCCTGTTACACAGGAGTGGAGCCACCACTCTGATCCTGAGGTGGCCATTGCTTTAGTGTAAATTTGATTTTGAGCTCCTTTTAGTGTTTACTATTCTTATGTAGAAAATAGATAGAAGTTGTGCCAATTTTCCCCGGTAAGAGTTTCAAAATGGACCATTGCAGCAGCTGGTAAGCAAGGAAAGGAGTGGGCAAATGTGTTTTACAATCAACAGAAAAAAAAGTGCCATCTCAGTCATTGGAGTGAACAACAAAATCTTCCACACTTATCATTGTTGTCCGTAGAAAAACATCCTTTCTTCATCTCATGCTTCCTCTTTCTGTCTGGAAGATCCTGTCTGGATGCTGGGGACAGCTCAATACCTTCATTCCCTGAGTCTGAGGTCCACAACACATGGACTTCCTGTCTGAGAATTCCTAATGTCAAGCAAAGAACTGTTGCAGAGCTTCCCAGGACACTTACCTTCTCGCACCTAAAGTGTCCAGCTGCCTCTTGAAGTGAAGCTGGATTTAGCTGTGCTGATAGCACTGGTTTAGCTTGTCCTTTGGTTAAGCTGCTGACAAGCTAATTCACACCACTTCATCTTCCCTGGAGATCCCAGCCCTCTCCTGGGCTTGTTTCGAAGAACAAAAGAGGTTGGGCTGGGGATGGACAGTTCAGAGTGCCCATGTGTAAAACCAACATGGACTGGCCAATATGGCTGGGTCTGTTGCTGCCCTGGCATGGAGGGATAAGCAGCTCCTTGTGGACTGGGAACTCCATGGTGCATTGGCTGAATTTTTGCACGCAGCCCCTGTGTGCCCAGATCTCACTGCAGGGTGCTGCCAGGGCCCGGCTGTGTTGGCAAGGCAGCAGCCTGGCCCTCTGCTCCTGCCCTGGTGTGTCCCACAGATAATGTCCAACAGGAGATCTAATTAGAAGCTTGACTGGCTAACCAGAAACAGCAGCTGGAAGCTGAAGTTGGTGTGCCTGCTGTGGATAAAATAGAAAACTCTACCTGCAAATCCATCTATTGGAAATTACTGTGTCTTGATTCTTTATTGCTAAGGAATAGCCTATCTGCTTCCAGGCCTCTGATACAATGACTCATTCACAGGAGTCCAGTAACTCTTTGTTTTTTCTCTTCCTGCCACCAAACACAGCAGATCTCCCTCCAACAGCAGTTTGTGTTGGAACTAATTCTCTGCTGAGCCGTTATCATGGAAAACAAGAAATTTAAATATAATCCCATTGGCCTTCCCCTGCAGGAAGAGCTTGGACCTCGGTGTACTGCCTTCCTGGGAACATCTGCAAGCTCAACTTTTTTTTTGGTATTAGGTAGCTGAGAGTCTGGGCTGTCTGGATGACCCCAGGCAGATAGTCAGAGATGACTTTAAAGGCTGGATAATGTATTTCACAACAGTATAATCCTGCAGTAGCCTGAGGGTTTAGAGTTGTTTTGTACTGTTTTTGATGTAGGGCTTATTTTAAGTTTTATGAAGAGATGTTGCTTTCTTAACTAGCACCGCAGTAGCTTAGGAGCTGTTCTGCAGAGGACCCACTTGCTTTAGGCTCTCTGCATAAAACCCAGTACTTCTGGGGGGCTGTGTTCAGACACGTGCATGACATGCACTGCCACTGCCACATGGAAAAAGATCTTTATCTTCCAATGTCAAATTTATGTATATGTGCAAACACGTGCTCGTACATGCAGAGAGGGAACTGCATGTCCTCACAGGCATGTGTCTACTCAGAGATGGGCAGAAACAAAGTCATACATGCAGTTCATTTGAGGCCTCTTTATAATATTTGTTCACGCAGTAGTCCTGCACGTTTTATTGTCTGCATCCTGACTCTGCTCGAATCCCTCACAAGTGCTGGTTTCACCTTAGCCCCAGAATACATGAACTAGTGATGAAATCTAGAGAAAAAATATGGGGTCATAATGTAAGAGAACATTGTAGGAGTCCATTTTGAAGTATTTTCCTCACCCTTTCCCCCCAACCCCTTCTAGTCTAGTCATAAAAGGTGCTCCTGCTGTTTTTCTCCTCCAACATCTTTCCTTACAAACTTTAATAAGTAATCAAGTGGGATCAATTCCTGCTACTACTCTCCTGCTCCTCCACTTGCTCTTCTAATGCAGAGCGATTGTGTAAAAAAGACCTCCTGGGGATCCTGCACTGATTTATTCTCAGCTGATCTGAAAAGTTCAGCCATTTTCCTTCCAACATTGTCCCTGGCAGAGCCTGTTCTGGGAAAAGAAAGATGCTCTGAATGCAGCCTCTGGTGTGTGATCTGGATCTGAAGCCTCAGACAGTCTTTCTGGTGCCAAGAGTGCAGCAGGGCAGACGTGGCTCAGCTTCAGGCAGGGAAATGAGAGAGAGGCTCAAAGCGGGCATTTAAACGTTCTCTTTTTTGCATCTATTTGGAAGCCACGAGTAAAATGCCACCGTATGTTTTCCTGACATCAGGGCTCACAAGGGAGGTGGTATGAAATAAGGAGGGAGTTAGGAAGATGAAGCTCTCTTCACTCACCCTCAGCACTGGAGTTTCACCAGTGCAGTATGAGAGACAGAGCACAAGGGGTATCAAATAACCATCCAACCCAGATCCCTGATGTTGGCCAGTAATGGGGGATGGTGGTAGAGTGTGGCAAAAGAAAATTAGAAAGAGGCCATATGGATAGAGTGGCCTTTTCTGCAGCTTCTCCCAGCAGCTGGCAAGCTGCAGTTCAAGGTACAGTCTTGGAACCCAGCATATGTTCTACTGAAAGAAGTTTGCAAACAAGCTGGGTTTGCTGCCCCAGGGTGAAGATGGAGCTCAACAAAGAGGTCTCAGGGCAGAAGCACACACAGCCCTAGAGGGGCCAGAGCAGCGGTTCAGACTTTGATCCTCCTGGAGCTGCAAGCACAAATGCAAATAATTTGCAATGAAGTCTGCCAGTCACTCAGAATTAGCTCAGCTGCACCATCCTTGCTCTTTCCACATTTACAGAAATGAAACTCAGGGGCTGCACATCTATGCTCATGGTGCCAGTGTTGACCTTCTTTCTAGCTAAAAGAGATGAAAGAAGGGAGGGTTTGGATGCAATCAAAAGCACCAGAACTCTGGCAACTCTGACAACAGTGACAGTGCTCCCCCTGCCAAATCAAAGGGGTTTGGGTTAAAGCCTTGACGTCAGGGCTCTGTAAGATACACAGGATCACAAGATATGTGAGGTTAACAGAAAGTTAAAGCCCCAAGTATCAGAATGCTAGTGTTTTCAGCACATCTGTGTTTTCAGTTTGGATTAAGTGTTCTGGCACCCTTTGATACAGGAGTCACCTTACAGCCTGCCTGTAGCTGTAACCAGCAGAGGCTGCTTCTTTTTGCTCCCTCTTCCCTTTTGTGCACAGCCCATTGCAGCACTGGAGCAGGATGAGGATAGGGAAACCGTTTGACCCCGGTGTGCACCCTCGGTGCAGCTGAGAGAATACAATCTGCTTCTCCCCTCAAGCAATTATAAGTGATAACTGTTTAGCTATTCAAGGACCGTGATTTCAACACTCGAGGGGTTAATGCACCGGGGAGGCAGCTGAGGCTTTCATGCCGGTGCTGTATCAAACCGCACAGTTTCCAGGAAGATGAATATCCGTAACCAAGTAGCACAGCAGAGCCCAAAGCCTGTTCAAAAGAATTCTTTTTGATGATCTGGTTTTATTACTTTCAATGAACTGGAGTCTCCAAGGTACCAGTGAGTAAGGGATGCTGTAAAGCTGCATCTTGTATACATGTTTCAAGCTGCGTCTGCTGGTGCTGAAAAGGATGAAAGAGAAACTGCTTAGCAATGACCCAAGGGCCCAAACCCAGCTCAAGCTTCCATGGGGCATTTGCTGAGACAAAAAGAAGATCTTAACCATTTGCACTGGGACATGACAACTGGGACACAGCCTACATCATTTGCTGGCCCCACTGGGAAAACTAATCCATTTCCAGGACAGAGCATGTGGCATGTGTTATGTGTTTCATAAAAGCTCTTTGCCAGCTGGAAATGAAAAATATGAAATGTCAAATCAGGAACAGGTAGATGTGAATTATGAGGCTCTGTGCTACCTGGAAAATCTGGGGGATTTATTGTGAGACGCTGCAGTGGTCAGAAGCCCTCTGGGGAAATGCAGTGCTTAACGTCACTGGTCTTGTTTTGTCTGTACAGAATATGTGGATTTGAGTATAAAACACAGCTTGGACCATGAGTACACAAACCCATCTGGGAATGTGGTTCAACATAACCCCCACCAGACATGTGAAGGGAGGCAAAAATGAGTGAAGCTTGATAGAAATCAGCAGAAGGAGCACCCAGCCATGGTTTCCTCTTTGAGCACCATGTTGCCACTTCTGTAACAACACCAAGAAGACGTTTGGTAGCTGTAGGCTGGAGCTCAGCTTCTAAATGGACAGACTGAACTGTGCAGAAACGTGGAGTGTTTGGAAGTACTCCTATCAGTAAAGGAGGTCAGCTAGTGCCCATTCTTCCTAAGCTCTGCATGCACCATTATAACAATATTAGCCCATGCACTGCCTCTCAGTGCTTTTGCTTTGGAATTCAAATCATGCGTGTGTTTTATAAAAGGCTCTCTAGTGTGAGCCTCAGAAATACATATGCACACTCCAACTGTGTGGGTTTTCTCTTTCCTGCCTGGTGCACAAATTACTCATTGTAACATGATAAATGAATGGGGTTGTGTAACCCTCTTTATAGTTTACAGTTTTTATAGCGCTTTGCCACCTTATGTTATAAATTCATGAAGCAGTTGTAGTGTGTAACAGCTTTTTCTGTTTGTTTATTTATTTAGTTATTTGCTAATTCTTACAGCTGTATATAGATGTATGGATGTGTGTAATGTATATAGATATTTGTCTGCTGGACTGAAGCTTAGGAGAAAAGATCAGCTGCATCTGGAGAGCACTTGAGGAGCAGAAAACAAGAAGGATAAAAGTATTGCCTTGATATCTGGTGAGAAGTGAGGAGATTGAATAGACAGTCACTTCACAGGGAAAATTCACATTTCATGGTCTGCAACATTTTGGGGCAATTTCTGCTAAAGTCAGCTGTATTGTACAGTCAAGGAAATACAGAATATAAAATTGTGTTACGAAAAGCCTGGGGAATCTTCATGTGATCTGCAGCTTGCAGGCAGAGAACAGAAGTGGTGAGCCAAGGAATGAGGAAAAACAGAGCTTTGAATAAACTTATGGGATTTCTGATAGGCATTGTTATAGGTTCCTATAGGAGTGGAAGTTGGGGGAAGGAGCTAAAAGAAGTGTCTGATGGGGAGAGTATCTGGATTCCCATGTATAGATGTGAAATCTTCTTTTGCTTCAAGCTGCAGTGCCATTATCTTCCCTAAAACCCCCATCTAACTCAGTGACCTTCTGTGGGGTGCAATCACAGGAGGAACAAACCCATCTGGCCTTTTGCGGGGGGTTATGCTGGGAAGGGACTGTTTGCAAACTGGGCTTTCTTCTTGCCCGTTATTCTGTTCCTCTTCCATCTCTCATGTGCCTTCCCAGCAGGTACTGTTTGGTTAGGCCTATCTGTTTGATTCATCAGTTGTGAATAGGGAATTATATTCATTGAGTACCCAGACAGGTTGATTAAATTTTCCCATGTTTCCTGGTGGGAAATCAAGCTGGTATTTTAGTGGAAATCCCCAGACATTAAGACAACTTGCAGTCAAGGCCAGGCAGGAGTACACATAACTGCCTATACATCTATATCTGTGTGAGGATGCACTGCTTGCACATGCACAAACACATGCACGGGTGTATGTATGTGGGATCATGTGTATTTACTCTGTGCCTGGCCAGTTTCAGAATCTTTCTGAGCAATTCCATCAGCATTCCCGTGTGTCTCACTCTTCAGTGGAGTTGGACAGGACGTGTTTGCACTTTTATTTAAAAGACCCTGTGAAAACAAAAGGATCTTAATCATTACTAACCATGGTAGCTGCAAATTAAATATCTGAGCTCTTGGAAGCTCATTCATCATAAATATCCTAAATGTCTCTAGGAGGGGGCTTAAGGAATCATTGCTAGTCCACCTGAGGGAGGCTATTAGGAGGACATATATAGTGTAAGTAAAGCAGAATAACATCTATAATGATGGATCTGGTATTTCTAGTAAAAATAGTTCCTAGTTTTTGGATGTTTTATTTTACTTATATATCTTTCCCATTTAGAAAACAGCTTTAAGACAGGACCCACGTTATAAAGCCATAACTTCCAAATTTAGGAATGCAGGAGGGAATCAGGGAAACTACACAGGAAGGGGTCAAACAGCATGGAGGATAGAGGTTGTCATAAAATAACAACAATAATTTGCAATATCCTTTCTCTGGCCTCACCAGATGAACCATGGGACCCTTTTGTCTGGTAGAAATTACAATGTAGCCGATGATTCAGAGAAAGAAGACTAGCTTAATTAGTAGTTCCATTAAGCCAATTTTCTAATAGCTCAGAGTGAAGAAAAATTCTTTCTTTGCTCTCCTAGAAGGGTAAATTATGATGAGTATTTTCCCATCAGGCTGGTTTTTTTCCCTACTGTTGTTACATTTGTGCGTGTATTCTGGAATAAAGCTAAACCTAAACTCTGGATCCGATACTACTGCATTTTGGCAGATGGAAGATTTATACACTGTCTTGGAGTACAAACTTGGATTCCCCATTGTGCTGACAGGCTGAAGAGGCCTCTCTGTAGCTCTAATACAAGCCATGCTTCATCAGAATTGTGTGATTTCCAGCCCTTGATATTACATCAGACTTGCCAGGTACCTGTGACCGGTAGGTGAAGCTTTGTGAAGGGAAGGCCTGGTAAAATCATGGCTCCTGCCTGTTCCTTAGCCTAAGTAGAAATGGACTGGGGGAGAATGGCTCAGCTAGAACAGGGGAAGTGAGGTTTGCTGCGTGAATGCCTCGTGCCCACACCGTGGTGTTCGGTGGTTGGTTAAATTGGGTTTGTTGTGCCTTAAAACTACGTAAACTAACAATTGACGAACAGCATAAAAAGGCCGGGTTTTTTGTAAATAAAGTTCCTCCTTTGCACCTGCCTGGGTCCTCCTTGCTGCTCTGTATCGCTGCAGGTACTCAGCCCCTCCTGGAAGTCAGACCACTTCATGAGGCTCCTGGGCAAGGCTTTGAGGGCTTGCTTCACCTTCTGCTTTTGAAATGGAGAAATGCAGAATTTCTTATTTGCCTGCCTATTGAGAAGAATGTTCCCACTAAGCTGCAGACATACAAGCTGTGGATATTAACTTCATCAGGATGATGCAAGTGTGCATAAACTACACCCAACACATAGCTAAACTTTTATCTTCAGAGTGGCTGAGGCTTACATGCTGTTCTGCAGCATGGTGTTAGGAAATGGACAGCAACAGTTGGGAATTTTTAAAAAGAAACATGCAGGACTGCTTTAGCCATCTGGAGGAGCAACCTTGATATTATGCAAATGCTTTGCAAGGTTTTTTTGGTAGGCAGTTGGGGAAGATATGGAGAAACTCGAGCTCCGAAAGTTAATGTAGCAGCTCACTGGCTTGCACTTTACCCAAAATGAAAGCAAATCACTTGTTTGCTCTAGAAAGGGTCACCATCTCCCAGATATTTTTGTTCAGAGATGTTATCCACCAGCAGTGATGCAGCACCCACTCTGTACCAGGGGAAGCTGGTGTTGAGGTCCAGGGTGAGTGTGTGCATGTGAGTGCAGCTGAGTGCTGGAAGAGGGGAGAGACGAGGAGACTCGCTCTTAAAGAAGCTTAGAGAAAAAGGAGATTAAAAAAAAAATTACTCTCTCCATCCTTTCTCTGTGAATCGATTGAGAAAGATTAAACAATTCATTGAATCGTTGCCAATACAATGAAGCATTTACCAGCACAGCCCCAAAGAGATCCTCAGAATAACAGTGGAGATTCCTCAGCTCAGACAGGACTTGAAAGGCTCAGGGCTAGGCTGAAAAGTGTCTTGAAGGCCAGATCTGAGTTGTGCTTTTGCCTGAGGAGTGCTGGTGTGCACACCTTGTCCTTCATTACTCGTTAAATGAGTGTTTGCAGAGCTGCAGGATTTCACAACCTCCTTCTGCTTGGGATGTAATCTGATGGGGAGACCTGGGGGGCCACAGTTGCTCTGTGATTGGTGATTGGTGTGATGTTGGTCTGGACTGTGGTGTACAGCAGAGACTGTTCTGGAACCAGCCCCACTGGTGGTTGTGTTGGGTCTCGGGGCTGTGCTTAGGAATTTAGCAAGACAGAATCTGTTTATGCAGGTATCTCTAGGCTTGTTTACACCCAGGCTTTGTGGGGCCATCTCACCAGCCTGCTTGGCTCTGTCTCCATCTGTTCACTGAAGGAAGGCAGGATTTGTCCTCACCCATCTGCTCCAAAGGTATTCACACTCCCTGTCTCTAGACAGACTTTCTTCTAAGGACATCATGTGGCACTGCTCCTTCTCATTGTTTTGTTCCCCATTTTGCTTCAGTCAGATCTGGATTTCAAGACCAAATCTTGGAAGTGGGAACGAAATAGAAATGGACATTACATGTGAGCAGATTTTAGATCTACAGGCACGAATTGCAATTAATCTAGCCTAAGGTCCTGTTTGAGCCATAGAATTTCATTCAGTAATTCCTGAAGAATTCCTTTGATTGCTTTGATGTTATTTGACTTCCCCTTTGGCAAGTCGTGGTCTCCTGTAAGGTTCAATCTCACAATTACCTGAACTCCCACTGTTAAGTACTGAATAGTCCTGACTCCCATGGAGTCTGTTGAAATCAGCTCTGGGCAAGATCAAGCCACAAGTCTATTCTACCTCCTCCCCTCCTCCTCCCCTGCACATCCAGTTTTGTTGCTTGTTACCTTGTCAGATCCTGCCATTGAGAGGCCCTAGGTCCTGCATTTGTGCTGCTCTGTCTCCCCACTTCCAACCCCTCCGAGGTGAGCCTGTGTTAAAATGGCAGATCCTGTAGCACAAAATGTCCCATGCCAAGAACACCAAATGCCATCGTCAGAGGAGATGAAGCTGACATTGGTAGTACATGCAAATCCAGCCAGAGACCCACATCCCAAACGGCCATGTAAATCCACATGTTGACATGTGCAGGCACGTGCCCTTGCTTCAGGATTTTAACAGTGTCAGAGAAGGTGGCTGCCAGGCATTGACTTCTGGAGCTGATTTACAAGGAAAATTTGCACCGCAATGGCATAACCTTTTCACTGCCTTTGCTCTGAGTGGAAAAATGAATTGTTTCAGACAACTCAGGATATGTTTCCAGGACCACAAGTGATAAACTGAGACACGAGTGGCCATCAGCAGAACCACAGTTTCTGCCTGTGCAGCTGCTCTTAAACCCTCCCCAGCGGCAAGAGAAAATGGCGTTGCTTCAGTTCTCGGGTTTGTATTGTCAACAGTAAGAATCAGGTTGGGCCAGAAGAGTGATGTGGGACTTAGGAAATCCTGGTTTCCCATCAAGGCTGCTGAGGTGATGCCACGTGTGGCTATGGGCATTTGCAGCTCAATAGCCAAACTGCTGCAAAACACGTGGACTTTGGGTCTGGTAGGGCATAGCCACGGGGGAGGTTTATTCTATTTATTCTACCCCATCCTCTACAGACAGACATGGTCAGGGGCTGGCCACATCTACCCCTGGATCCATGAGTCTGTGGAAGGTTTCTCAAGCTTCCTGCCTTCTTCACTGTGCCAGGGTAGGGTAGCTCCTATCGTAATAAAGATTAGGAAGGCAAACAGCCTCATGCTGTACCAGGCAGCATCAGTGGGCTCAGACCTTCTTCCTGCCCCTGGAGAGATCTGTGCTATTTATCTTGTTCTGAATCTCTGTATTAATATCTGCAGCTTCTTGTTTCAAATGATTAGTGATCTGATGACTGGCATTAACAGTGATTAACAGAAACTCTGCAGAGAAAGAAGCACTGCCTGTGTATACACCATCTGAACTGGGGCTGTCAGTAAGTAGACTCAAGAGAGATTTATTCTGCATCACTCCCAGCCCTAAAAGAATGATGCTAAACTCTATCCCTGCTTTATGAAGCCTCTTATGGCACCCCACTGCTAGATTCAACAAACCATTTTGCATATATTTACTGTCTTCCTAGCCCATAAAAGCTGGCTTTCCTTTATTAACTACAGTTTACTGCCACTCTCAGCAGAAGCAAATAATGGAAATGAAACTGCACTCATTCTGAAGACCCTAGTACACTTCCAGATGTTGTTCACGTTGGCAGTGTCTTGTCAAACTGTAATTGCGTGTATTGTGATTATAAAATGGTTAATAAACACGAATCTGACAGATATTATCACTTCCTCCACCCTATATTACCACTGCAATGCATGAATGCTTTGGAGGCTCCTATTGTTTCTATATCCCTGACTCATCTAAAGCCTCAGTGCCAGTAAGTGCTGAGCACCCAGCAGTGGTCCTCTCCTCTCTGTAGGAGCTAAGAATGCCTGGAGGAAAAACTGGGAACACTTCTTAGGAGTCTGGTTAGAGTAGAGAAGGAGTGAGCATCGGAGCAGGCTTGTCATGCCAATGCCATGACCGTCACTGTGGCTGTGCACATTACTCTCTTCACCTTGGGCTGGTGCAGGCTGGGCTGTAACGAACTTCCCTTGAGTTAAAGTGGTCACACTAAAGGTATTTTCAGGCTTTACCTCTCCATGGATTCAAACACTAATTCAGATCATAATAATGTGCTCAACATCATGGGCAACTGACTGTAGAAAGAACGCCACGAAGATGATTTGCTTAATGCTTTGGTGGCCACTTGACCTCATACATCCTCTTCTTATTATTTGGGTGGTAGATCAGGGCTACAAACATTTGTGACTGCACCTTTCCGTAGCAGCCAAAATTACTTTGGATAGTCAGGATGCAATTCTGAAGACTTGCAAGTGGCACCCCTCCCCCAACCTGCTGGAGGAGAACTCATGAAAAATCGTGTCTGGAAGGTAGAACAGAGCCAGTCTACTCACTGTCTCATACAAGCTAAAATGGCCTCACTGAGCTCTTCCTTCATAGAGCAGAGTGAGGACTCAGTTCAGTCTCCTGTGCTGAATAAAACAACAATATTCACCTCTGCCTAATACTGTGATGGGTCATGGGAGGTGGCTTTCAGTGTTCTCATGGCCCCAAAGAACTACTGAGGAGTTTTCTGTTTCCTTAAGCAGCCTTCTAAACTTGATGAAGTTTGCTGGTTGCTGGTTGCTCTTTTTCCAAACAGCCTTGAGGGCACAAATGTGGGTCATGTCTGTCCCTTTGGTGGAAGTGTGTGTTGCTCTGCTTGAAAGCACAGCACACAGTTGTTGGCAGCACTCTGAGTAAATCCAGCTGCACTGCTTAGCAGTTTAATTATAATCTCTGCGCCTATGGCACCTTCCATCCAAGAATCACAGAGCTCTTTACAAGCATTAGCTCATTTTCAAAGGTAATCTGGTGAAGTAGCTAAAAATCCTGTCCATTTTCTAAATATGTGTAGGGGGAGGAAGATTGAAAAGGACGTGAAGACTCGGGGGGATAAAAGGTACAAGTTTCATCCATTCACATGATCATTTTTGACTCCAAATGCAGAGGTGTAGTTTTTTAGCTAGATTGCACACCCCAGTGCAGGTGTAGGCTTGATAGGGATCCCCCACCTCAGTGTGCTCCACCACTGCAATTCTTGGCCAAGTTGAGGATCCAGTCGTATGGGCATTTTCACACATGAAACTGCACCATTGGAAAAATCGTGACCCAGCCAGCCTGACACAATTATCAAAAGCTGTTAGCAGAGCTGGGACCAGAGTCTGTGTATCTCACCTCTTACCAGCCTGTCTTTGCACCTCTCCTTCGTGTTCTGAGTGAAGGCTCCTGAGGGGAGTCCTGCCATGGTGTTGCGTGACTTGTCTTGGTGCCAGTGGTTCTAATGCATATTTGAAACTAGTTTGGCACCTCAGAGGAGGAAATCAAAGCAGATCTTTTTACTGCATCTACTGTACCATGTGTGTGGTCACTCTGATGATGAGTTCTGACAGCATAATCTTATTAAAGTTCATTCCTGACAAACGATATAGATATGGATACAGGGGGAAAATCACATAGTGTTAGCAGTGACAAGGTAACCTTTATCAGGGTACAGTCCCTATTAATTGCTGCAAAATTCCTGCTTTAGAGAGGTTCAGTGGACTCCCAGTTGGCTCTGCCTCCACTTGCTTTTGTTCCAGTTTAACTTCAACATTATAATTAATTTGCTCTCCTTGCCTTCCCTTGAGGCCATTTCCTCTGTCAGTCCACAAAGCATTTCTCAGCAATATTTCAGGAGCAGCTCACAGGCTTGATAAACCTATCTAGCTCTGGATTCCAAAATCTGGACCCGTTTCCTCTCCTTCTGTGCTCTTGGCCTCAAGAAACAAAATGGGTTTTGTGATTTAGTGTCTGATTTCTGTGCTGAGGCAAGGATGATGCAATCACTACCATTTGTTTTTGTGGTAGCATCGTTTGTACAAACGCATCCCTGATGATTCATAGGCAATTGTGGTTGGTAGGTACCAGGATGTATGCACTGAATGGGTTTTTAGTAATGTATTCACTAGAAATTAAGCTGAAACTTAGCAGCTCATTTTCCAGATGCCACTGATGCAACTGTCAGACAGGAACAACTCCCAGTGCCTGCTTGCTTGAGCCAGAATTGAACTGGAGATTTGCAAGTAAAAAGCTTTGGCTTACAATTTCAATCACCAGTAGAAAATTTTTTGGCATTCAGCTTTACCAAAAGTGCTGAAAATCCACTGTCCCTAAATCAGGTCACCTTAACTTTTCTCAGACTGGACACCCATAAGCAGAGCCACTGGAAACCACCAGCAGGCTGAGGAAATATTTATTTTTGTTGCCAGCTATGAAACACTCGAGGATGCCATGTCTCCTGCTTTTATGAATAGTGAAGCTGGCTGTTCCCAGTGCAGAGCCTGGCCTCCTAAGCACCTTGCAGGCATTCAGTGGGAAAAGCCTATGTCCTGAGCAGCACAAAGCCCAGAGCACACTTAGACAGTCTCAGGGTTGGAGGGGAAAGCACAGACAGATAAAAGGCTTCTAAGCCAGCCATCTGCATCTAGGAGCCAGTGCCTGAACTGAGAAGTGTGTCCCACTGAAAATCAGAGACATTCAAGCTGTCCTGATGGTTTGGTGAATTTGCTCGAGGTTGCCCAGGGCATATGGAGTAGAGGTAGGAGCCATGTCCAGAACTGAGAACTTCTTGGCCAAAACTTAAACCACTCTCTTCCTGCTCCCCAGCATCCCTATCCACACAAGCTCAAATGGAGAGGACTCAGTAAATGTGCTCAGGCAACATATCTTCTTTTTTCCTTTCTTATTTTTTTCCTGTCTGCAGAGAAGATAATATTAATTACTTTGTATTCTGGAAAGTGATAAATAAATAAATAGATGGAAATCCAGAGGAGAAAAAAATCTGTAAATTGGAAACTGATGATTTATGAGGCACCACCTGAGGAAAATTCTCCATCTCTTTTATGCTTGGCTATTTCAATGCTGCATTCTGAGGCTGGAAGAATGAATCCTAATATGCAGATGAGGCTGTGATAATGATTTTGTGCTGCCTGGATTACAGAATCATATTTTTGATGCAGATGTATTTAAGACATCTTAGCAGGGCTCTGAGTTCCCTGCATAATTTGATGAGCAATAAGTAAGACACAGGTATGCCATGCAAGCAGCAAAATGTTAAAAGGTTATAGAACTGTATTACATCCAGTCATGTGAGAGAGCAAATTAACAGCACTGTTCTTCCAAAGAGACATGGGCTGTAGAGGGAAAATCATCAAGCTGATCTCACTGGGAGAGTTAAAAAAAAAAAAAAAGAATAAAAAAGACACTTGCTTATTTTATGGGGTTGCCAGCTCTGGCTGGTGGGCTGCAGGGGCTCAGCTGTTCTTCCAGCTGAGTTTGAGTTTACTTTCAATCTTTTTAATATATATATTTATTTAAATAACATGAGAAAAATATATTTATTCATGCAGCGACATTTCCTGTGCTACTTTGAGATATCAGTAAAAGAGTCTTGGCACCAAAATCAGTCACTTTGGAATATTCTCCCATTAGTTTGCTCTGTCAGTAAAATGGGAAGCATGACTCTCCAGCATACAATTCCTACTGACATTCAATCAAAACATCTGACCTAACATTTTAGTACTGACACCCAAATTACAGGGCATTTTCTGAATAGCTAACCATCTTTTTTTTTTTTTCTTTTTCTCCCCTTCTCTACCTCTTTCCCTCTCTCCTCCCTGTCCCCTTTCTTCCTTTAATGCGATGTGTGATTGTTCCTTGTCAGGCTGGAGCACGTTCCCATCCCGTTAAGTGTCAGCGTGCTGCTATCGGCTTGCAGCAAATTGTGCTTTCCCTGGGCTCTGGCTGATGGGATGAATGGCAGCCCGGAGATAGTCCTGTCCTTCACAAAGCAGAAAGGCCCAGAGTTCCCACAATTGCTTTTCCCTGCAAGCCCATTATGGTAGCAGGTCAAGGGAGTCAGAGAGTTGCAGGGGAGAGAGAAGAGAATTAGAAATAGTGCTCTGGAACACTTGGCAATATCCTGGTTTTAATCAGATGGAAGCAGCAGAGTGAGGGCATAACAAAAAATCACCCATAAAAAAACTCTTTGTCTCTCTGCAAAGCATTTGTGTCACCTGAACCTAATGTGGTTTTGCAATGCTGAAGTTCAAGGCTTTAAGCTGAGGATGAAGCCACAGCTTCATCTCCTCCTGCCATCACAGACAGAAAGGTGATGTTCAGTAGCAGCTCTTGCATCTATATGTGCTTGTCACTGAAGAGAAACCCAAACCATACTAAAAATGGGACCTAGACCTGGATTTCATGCAGCCTGATGTATTAAAGCATATTAAAGGTGGGTGATAATTGCATTACATGCTGCATTACACAGAGCTGTTGGTGAAATCTGAACACAGACCCCAGTCTTCCTTCCAGATGTCTGTCTTGGCTGATGCACTGAGAGAGGGAGGCAAGTGGCATTTTGGATTGGTCTCCTGTCACCTGCCCCATTGAATATGAAAAAGCCATGGGTCTCTGCTTCAGGAACTGCCTGAACACCTGTGTCACTCTCAGTGTTCCCAGGTCAGGATGGGCAGAGCTGCACATCATTGCCCTGTTACGTACAGGGAATATGTCAGGACTGTCTGTGTCCAGTGGCTGCTCCCAGCTGCTCCGTTGCTGCTCCAGGTACCTCAGCCCAGCTCTGCCCCTGCCCCGGCCTTGTGTGGAGGAAATGGGGACATTGCTCCAGCAGCAGAGAGCACTACCTGAGATCATTGCTGGCCATTGCTCCAGAGAGTGCCTGGTCTCTGTTAAACCCTGCCAAGGATGCTACAACGCTTTCCTGAAGAGCTCTGAAGCAATAAGCACCTTTTTGCCCTCCTGCCACCTCAAACAGCAACAGCAGCTGTTACCAAGCCAACAGTAAAGCAAACGAAGCTCTTGTGCTGGGGCTGGGAGACGCTACTAATGATATTCACTTGCTGCGGTTCAAAAGTGCTGGCAGGAGATCACGGAGCAGTCAGGTATCCAGACCTGGAAACATTGGATGGGTGTCCTCTGTCTGTTCACAAATTCTTCGCCTGCATGCACCGGAGGTTTTACGAGGAGAGCCTAAAGATAATAACAAAGTAAGAAAGAAGAGGTACTTTCCAGGGGCCCCATCCAGCTCCATCTCCGTTGCCATGCGTGGGAGTTGCACCGGGCTCTGAGCAAACAGACGGTTTCTCCTCACTGCCTGGGCTGGCAGCATATGGCTTTCCAAACGTGTTTGGTTTAAAGGTTTGAGCTGGTATCCAGCTTCTAACTTCCAGCAGGTCCCCATCACTGTGCTTCATCTGCCTGCCAGAATGATGGGCCAAATGCAGTTCCTGTGTGCTCTGAATATGTGTTCCTGCAGCACGGGCAATATTGCGAAGCTGGGCCCACAGTTACCCACATCTCCCAGAACTTAGATGCTGGCATGGAAATATGGTGGCATTTCAGCCCTGCTGGGTTCCAGGTTTGCTTCAGTGACTCAGTCCTTGTTCTGCTGCTCCTCCTGGGAACCAAGTGTTGCCAAGACACAGGCTATAACTGTCCAGACAAGAAGGTTTTTGTATACCTCTGTTAAGGAGTTTTTTATTTTTACTGATTTTTGGTAACACCTCCACCCTTCTCAATGCAAATGAGTGGCAATAAAACAGAGCTAAGAAGATGCTTTTCCAATGGCAGTCATATTCTTGGCCTTACTTTTCCCTCATCTGACTGTTTTTGTCCTTCTAGGCTATGGCGTTTTTGGAGCACAGATGTCTCTGTACCAGACCTACCACCCTATAGACTTACATTAATTCTTTCAATTACTTTCTTATCCCGAGCAGTGATCATCCACTCCCAAGCATTAAGGTAGCTTTTGTAATGCTACCTTAGCAAATGTTTCTGCAGCAAATTTCTGTCTGCTAAAGGGCTCTTCTGTCCAGGGCAGAAAGGTAGAGCTGGGAACTAATGGCCAGGAGTTGAAGCCAAATAAATTCAAAGGAGACATAAGGAAATAAGGTTCACATTTTAAGCAGTGAGGCTGATTAAATACTAGCCCAAAGAAAGCGGTAGATTCCTTATATCCACCTGGCCTTAAAGCAAGCCTGGAAGCACTTTCTGGAAGATCTGTTTCAGCAGACACAGGTTGTTACACTCACATGGGGACATTGGGTAAAATGTAATGGCCTGAAATAAACAGGAGGTCGTCCGAGCTGTGCTAATGGCCTTTTCTGGCCCTGAGCTCCATGACTCAGTGAATAGCACGCATATAAAAATATACTCTCTAAAGCAAGCTACTTAAATACATGCCCGACTCTAAGTGTGGAAGTATTCCAGCTCTCTTCTGGGGGACTTGCCTACTAAATCAAGACTCATGTCCTGCAGGCTTGATCTGATACACCTTGAAGTCAGCGGGGATCTTATTCCTGACCACTTCAGGCTGCAGATAAGGCTGTCAGAAAGACACAAATGGGTTAGTACAACTCCTGGAAACGTGTTTCATGCTGAAAGCACTTTGCACTTGTATGCGCTCTGTCTGATGAAGGATCTCAAAGCACTTTGCAAACATTAATTCGCTACTTAATTAAACTTAAAACACAAAACAGATGAGCTTTGTGTCTTTCTTCAAGCACCATTTATCAAAGGAACAGGTTGCTCTTGTCATGCTGATAACAGCGAGCAACTTTCCCGCTTGCATTGTGTTTCTAAATCCAGTTTAAGTTGTTTTCCTTCAATATGAATAATTTTTGAACCATTTTTGAAAGAAAAATGCAATCCAAGCACCCTTACTTATTTTGTTGGTGGTGCTGGAAATTAGAGTACAAATGCTTTATCTGCATTACAAATACTATTACAAAGTGCTGTGGTGCTTTAATCTATCTTCTAGATTTTTTTTTTAATTATTATTATTCATGCTTAAAGTGCTTCATCTCAATGCTCACAAGTTACCATAGGTACACACAGCAGCACCAACCCCACTAGAGGGTTTTCTGTGTTTTGTTTTCTTTTTCCTGATGCTCTTGTTATTTGGATGACATTAAAGTATAAACAAGCCAACAGATGTGCCCACAACCTGGTAGCTCTCTTGGTGGAAGGAAATACTTGATTGCAGGAAGAGGGGTTTTGTGTGTGTGTTAATATTGGGATAATGTCCTGAGTGCTAGTTGACAATGGTGTTATCAGAAAGTAGATTGGAAAATGTTGCCTAAAAATCACATGGGAGACAGTACATCGCTTCAGGGAAAGACTTGATGGTGCTGGATTTATATTTGGGTTGGCTTGACTAATGTTCCAGCCCCTATTCTGAAGCACAGTTATGCTTGTCTCCCTCTGGTTTTTAAAAGCTAAAGGATGATGGATCTGAGGCTGCGGCATGAGGGGAATTACTGGAGCTTCAGTTCCTTCAAAATGCACCATCTGTCTAGCAGCCAGGGCAACTCTAAGACAGGAGACCTCTCATTTCCAAGGCTGAACCCTTATATTTGGTCCTTCCTACAAATGGAGGGAAACCTGACAGATGTGGTACGTTTTTATCTAAGGACAGTGATTCTCTATGAAGAATAACATTCTGTGTGGATGTCCCATCTCCTCTGCTCATTACTTGCTAAAACTCAGTATAGGCTCAACCTGAGACGTGGTGGCCTCAGGGACAGAGCTGCTGGAGGGGTGACCACACAAAACAGGCTGCACCCGTGACAAAGCAGACTGGTTTTCCTGTATTGCTGCATTTTGGGGATGAAAGGTCACCTGCTATAAAGCAGTGGTTTCATTCAAGCAGCAGCAACTAAGGCACTTTGCAGCAGGTGAGGGTCCACAGCAACCAATTTTATTCCTTGATTGCTCAGAAGGGGCTCAGTCCTTTCCTGGATCATTTGATAGTTGGGTAAATCGTGATTTACGAATATTCCTATCAAAATCCCCCAAGCCAGCTTCTTTTATCTGATTTCCCTCTCCTCCTCTTTTTAAAGCAAAATCTCATCAATCAAGCTATTACAAGGATATGTTAGTATTTTAAGTGCATTTGCTATGTATGGACAGAGTCAGCACACACATCCAAGCACATAAAAATTTGATAATCCACGTTTCAAAAAGAGATATCAAAAGGCATAATTTAATATGTTCTCATTGAAAAAATAATGAACTGCACATTCCTTAGTACTGTATATTCAACAATCCTAATTACTGAAGCTATTTACATTAGGAAGATGATTTGCACAACCTGAAGGGTTAGAAGATGGTGATGCGGGTGGGCGGTGTTTTTGTTGCATTTCGATTTCCAGTGAAAACCAAGTCCTCTGATCCCTGGGAACCTGATGCACCAACCTCCAGGACCACCACTAAACTACAGATTGAACAATGGAAATGGTTCACCATAATTGAGACGCTTGAGCATGTCCAGAGGAGGGCAACAAGGCTGGTGAAGGGCTTGGAACACAAGCCCTGTGAGGAACGTCTGAGGGAACTGGGGTTGTTTAGCCTGGAGAAAAGGAGACTCAAAGATGACCTTGTCACTCTCTATAACTTCCTGAAAGGTGGTTGTAGCCAGGTGGGGGTTGGTCTCTTTTTCCAGACAACAAATGACACAACAAGAGGACACAGTCTTAAGCTGCGCCAAGGAAAATATAGGTTGGATATTAGGAAAAAGTTTTTTACAGAAAGAGTGATAAAATATTGGAATGGTTTACCCGGGGAGGTGGTGGAATCACCATCCCTGGATGCGTTTAAAAAGACATTGGATGTGGCGCTCAGTGCCATGGTTTAGTTCATTTGAGGTGTTGGGGCATGGGTTGGACTCGATGATCTTGAAGGTCTCTTCCAGCCTGGTGATTCTGTAATGTCTCAAGATGGAGAATGATTGAATTGGGCTATAGTATTGGAAAATACCTGGCAGAACCAAAGCCTCTGGGATATCTTGACTGGTTGTGCTTATATGTGGTTGCTGGAGCCTACAAGCCTGGCAGCTTTTTTCTCTGTGTTTTCACACCTGTGGAAGGAGAGGTAGAGTTGTGGTAGTTTGGTGAACAACCCATAAATTTCAGGTGGGTTTGTGGACAGACATCCTGCAGAGGCAGAATTGCGAGTGCTTGTGTGGGACAACCTGCAGTAGGGCTTTGCCTTTGGTATGTGTTGTAGGGCAGATAAGAGCAAAGAGAAATGAAATTATTTCATAACCTGTGTTCCAGGCTGACCTGCTCCATCACTGAGATGTTGAGCTGTGGAAATGGAGTGTTTAGCCTGTAAGCATTTGTGACTCTCCCATCCTGCCTGTGTTCACGGATGAACACAGGAAGATAGTAGCACTTTCACATTAGAGTTTGGTGGACAATCACTTCCTAGCGGGAGGGCACGTACCTCTGAGGGAATGTGCTGAAAATGTATGCAAATGTAAGCAAATGTATGCAAATTTGCAATATACTTCCCCCCACCTTCTTTTGCAGAGGATATTAGCAGGTATGCAAAGATCTAAAATTATCCAATTGAGAAGAATGCTGTAAAAGAGTCAGGAGGGGCAGGTACCCCAAAATTTGGAGATTCAGTAGATATGGATGTTCACTGAACTCTCTCCTCCCACCCATCCCTAATAAAGAGATTAATCATTTCTCCCTCCTACTGCAGGAAAACCTAAAATCATAAACACCTAATTGTGCTGGGGGCAGTGAATTCACATGAAAACTGTTGGTCTGCTGCTGAATTGGAAGGAGTTGCCAAACCTAAAGGGAGAGTTCCTTTCACTTGCTTTTTTTTCCCTGTAATTTGGAAATTCAGTGACAGAAGGATGATTTTCAAGCTAACTACTATCTGGATTGCTGAAACACAGACATCCAGAATCTGACATTTTGAACAAAACAATACTTGATCCAGACAAGTAATACAGCAACTATGTGATTGCAGTGTTGGCTTCTTCTTCCTCCTGTAAGAGATATTTTTCCTCTCTGCTCTCAACAGCAAACCAGAATGTTCTGCACCCTCATAATTAAACAGTGGTGGATTGGGTGATTCCGTCTATGTGTTGGGAATAAGTCATCTTCATTTCTTCATGCCATGTAGAAAATTAAAAACCCTAACAATCCAAATACCCAGTTATCCATGAAAAGAAACATTTGCAGAGGAGGAGCTTGGGTCTGAGCTGAGCAAACTTCTACTTAAATCTTGAATGCATCCAGGTCCGGCTATTGGTGGGATTGGGAGCATTTTGTATTTATGGTCCTGCATCTGCATCATGCTGCTTTCAGTGTGTGTGCCTGAACCGCTCTGAGAGTCTGGACCTGGATTAAAGATGAGTGATTCTCTGCTGCACTTTGGATTTGCTTGGGTGATTCTCCAGCCTTTGCCCAAACTATTCAACTCTCCACAGTTTTCTGAGCACAACTGGCAATCTCACAGGCACAGATATCCTTAGAATCATAGGATCATTTAGGTTGCAAAAGACCTCTAAGATCATCATGCCCAACTATTACCCCTGCACTGCTGAGTCCACCAGCCAGAGCTGTGGGATGACCCTGGGATCACATCGGTGCTGAGCTCTGCAGTGCCAGGCAAACACATGGGCGGGAGAGCAGCAGGTTAAAAGGAATCAACCTCTGATTCCACTCCAAGCCTCAGATTTGGCTGAAGCTCCGGGAGGCTCGGAGAGCCATTTGTCCTTTGAGCCAAACGGTGGCCCCTCTTCCTCCTCCCGGCTCAAAGAATCGCCACCCTGTAGATGCCGAGAGGAGAGGAATGCCCTGGCTGGCGTCTGAAACCATCCCACTGCCATCCCTCGCTCTTTGCGAGCCCTGGCGGGCCGGGAGGAGCCCGGGGAGAGGTGACCACAGGGTGTCACTCGCACCCCGCGAGTGAAGCATCCCCGGAGCTCCCCGAGCCCCTCCCGGGGCACGGCAGGGGAAAGGGCGTGCGAAAGGCTCCGAGTTACACTCCGGAACAAGAAAATAGAAACCTTGGTGCTGCTCGTCGGGAATCGCCATCTATTTGCACATCTCTTTTGATAGCCAGGATGCAGCTGAAGTTTCCAATGTGCCCGTTCCTTCTCTTTTCAGAGAAAGTCTCCCAGGGAATGAATTACCATGGTCCAGTACAGAGACAAGCAGGTCTAGAGAGGGATGTGTGGGAGTATGAAGGAGAGGGGGATCAAATAAATAGAGATCTGCAATAACCTGCACTATTAATATTTGCACATTTCAAACTGTCTTTAGGGTTTGATTCCAAATTTCTTTTAATGGGATTTATTTTTCTTAGACTCACAGGATTTTTCTCTTTTGGACCAGGTTCTTGGAACATTTGGTTTTAAGAACAATTCTTATTAAGATCTATCTAGCAGTCTATCTGTCACAGACATTTTCTGCATATACAATCGCACTGACAAGTGTCTAAGATTTTCCAGGCTAGAAAGCCTTCCATTTGGAGTTGGCAGCTTGGGGCATGTGAGCCAGGTGGCCTCAGGAAAGCCAATTCAGCACATGGCTTCTGCCACTGCCTGCAGGACTTGGCCAGCAGCAGGATTTGTGTCCTGCTGAGGCTACCACGATTTCCAACGAGCTTTGCTTCTTGACCCGGGAAAAGGGATTGGGCAAGGAATGGAGGCACTGAGCTTTCCCGTCCTTGATGCTTTTGCTGCATGAATCACATCTTGTCTGCCTGAGGCATAATCCCTCCTGATGGGTCTGTAATTTGCCCATTTGTGTCAATTTACAGGTTAAAAAGAAGGGTCCCAGTCCTGCTGCTGATGGGTCTCCAGACAGTTTGGGTGGAACTTTCCACCTGGATATTCACAGTGTTTGGGGATATGGGTAAAGGACATTTTCTTCTTGGTATGCAGATCACCAGGGTTCATTGTAAGAGTGCTTGGCCTAGTTACCTCTTGTTCCCCCTTTTCTCCTGTGAGTTCTCTAAATGTAAAGAGCCTTATTTTCGTCTGGAAAGACTCAGCATGATTCTCTGAAAAGAAAAAAAGAAGACAGAGAGGACTCCTCCCCCTCCCCCTCTAATATCTTAGCTGGCTCGTCAGCAAATTTGCAGTGAGTTTCTTTTCCTGGTCTTATGCAAACTCCTGTTGGGGGAAAAACCCATAGATTTGAAGAAAATGAAAATATCTGCTCTTTAAAAGTAACAGCTGTCCAGCAATTCAAAGATATTCAAAGATACAACCTTTGAATTAATCCTCTTGTAGGTTCCTCTTCACAACCCCTCGTGAATGGCCACAAGAAGCTCAGTCTGTGCAAAACACTGAGGGAATGACACAAATAATTCCTTAGTGCTCTGCACACCCCACAGCTGTAACACTGTGATCTGTTGGCTACTTTGGCATCTCAGGAATGGAGCAGAGGAAGCCAATAGATGCATTGCCTTTGTATGAGTCTGTTCTGTGCCATGCCTCCTTCAGCTACTCTGGATGATTTGTCACTACGGATAGAGGTGCCATTTAGTTTTGTTTGCTTAGAGGGAGTCCCATGTGTGCATCCAGCACTGGGATATCTTCAACCTCGGGAGCAAAGAGTCCTGTCCTTGGTGACTCTGTGCCCCTCTCTCTTGCATCTCTAGGTCCTCCTGACCCCTCAGAGTGGGAGATCAGGTCTGTTTGGAGCATATGGAGTCATTCCACATCACTAAGTTAGCCTGGAAATGAGAGTTGGCAGTGGCTGTTATCTATTACCACTCGACAGAGGGTTGGCTGCCTGTCAGATTTGTCTCTAGAGCCTTCTTCCACAGGCATGTGTGTCCCTATTGCAAAATTCACCATCCCAAATGACATCAACTGTGCCTTCCCTGCAGGAGCTGAATTAGCCCTAGAGACTCTCTCATCCGTCAAAAGCTGGAGCCAAGTCATGCTAGGAAAACAGCAGGATGAGGAAATTGTGCGTCCTAAGTCCCACTTGTTTTATGGATAGGTCAAGACCTCCAATCACCAGGGTCATCAATCCAATTAGAGAGCGTACTTAACGAAACCCTGTGAATGCTCATTATCAGCAAGTGCTGCAATGTGTGCCACAGGAGAAGGGCAACAACACAGACACAGAGGCAGCCCAGTGATGCTGACCCATTCAAAGGACTTCTCCATGGGCATGTTTCTGTGGCTGCCCCTGCAGCTTCCCAGCCATTGTCAGTAAATCAGAGGAAAGTGAAATTTGTGAGTTTAATTGTGCCTGCAGTTAATGCAGAGAAAACAGAAGCTGTGGGCTGCTGCAAGGCTACTTCTTTTGGTAAGATTAATTTCAGTGACCTTCACCTGGTCAGTGAAACTCCAGACATTCTTCTAAAATGTCTGGATCTCTCACTTCTCCACTGGCCTGAGATCGAGTTTCAGCTCTCACTGAAGCTGGTTTCTCCTTCAGCACAGATGTCTTTGCAGACATCCTGCTGATCTCCTCCATCCTAGATTGAGGGGCTCCAACTTCCCGTTGGCAGAGACCATCAATCTAGAAGTGTCCACTGAGTTGTTCAGACTGCCAGCCCAACCATCCTGGCTGTCCTGAAGCGTGGTTTGCCTCAGCTGCACTACAGCTTCCCAAGTGGGCACCTGCTTTTGAAAGACTTTATCTCCCCTTGATATTTCTAAACATGATGCTTTGCCCTGCTAAGCAAACAGCTAGAAACCAAAATGGAAACAAGGGAAAATATGACACCCTCTGTTAATAAATGCAAAGCGATGGAAAACAATTTTGCCAACTAGGCAACTCAAATTAGACTTCTCTCTCAGAGGAATATGGTCGATTTGTAGCTCTTATTACAGTGTAATGCTATTTCCCTAAAAGTTTGTGTGTGCATTTTAATGAATTCATAAAACCCGGACTGTAAAAGCCCCATGGGGGAAACCTGGCAGCTCTTTAATTCAGCATTAAAGCTCAACTGATGTCAATTGAATTGATTTCTGCGCATAGAAATTGCATTCGTTGAATGAAAACTTTAGCCCTTGCCATTCCCCCTTTTAGAGCTCACTGTAACACAACTAGCTTCTTGAGTCAGGTTCAATTACATGTTGAAAGTTTATAATCTGGTGGGCTGAATGGAGGCTGTGAAATCAAGAGAGAAAACCCAGCTAACCTGATTAAACCTTATACCACGGCCATCCTGGGGCAGTGAATCCCAGCTCCTGTCGGAGTAAGCAATGATTGCAGCTCAGGATTTTATTCTGGTTAACAACCACAGCAACCTCAGTGTCTCTAAAGGGAGTTCAGAGCTCTGACTTCTCCTCTTTTAGCCTCATGAGAGACTTGAATCGAAATAGGAATTGTGAAGGGAAGGGAAAGATTCAGTGGTTTCACTGGGTTTGGATTCTCTTCTAGTGCCAGACACATCTGTGTTAGAGTATGACCCTGTTTGCAGTCGTGTTTCATATGGGTTTTACATCCCTTGATTTTTGCTATTAGCCTGGGGAAACTCCAGTAATTCCCCAAATTTTGACCTAAACAGAGTCAAAGCCAGGAAAGTTTTACTTGTTGGAAAGTTTTAGTTGTTTCCACAAACTCCAGTCTGCGGGAGGAGCTGCTGACTCCTGCAGGTATTTCAGTAGATGCAATCTGCAACAGATCCCATATTTTGGATTTTATTTCTAGAATTGCTCCCAGTTCTCCTATGAACATGATAGAAATCTGATGAAAGCAGCCTTCGTTTGCACTGTTCTGCTGAGGGTCAGATTAATGTTAGCTGTTCTCTTTGCTTTTCCAGTGTTTTGAGTACTTCTAATGCTTTTTCACTGCTCCCAGAGCCAAAAGCATATGAAGAAAAAAATTGTGTGATCTTCCCACTATTAAAAACCAATCAAATGGGCTTTTTCTGTGTTTCAGCCTTCAGCAGAGGATAGACTTGTTCAAACCATTTGCTTATCCGGAGCCAGCATCACCGTAATTTCCATGGCACGGAGCCACCTTCTAAAATCCCTTTCAGTTTGATTGGGTCATATGCAAAGAATTATTCCCTAGTAACAACAGTGAGTGTTGGTATGGTGTATTCCGGCCAACGGCCGCAAGGTTTACTGCAGCCACAGATCCTCACACACCCTTCTGAGACAAGTGTTATAATCCCATTTTATGGATGGAGAAAGTGAGCAATAGAGATGTTCAGTAACTTGGGACAATCTGGCTGACTTTCTGACTGCCAGCCCTGAGCTGTGGTCTCCACCTCAGTTCCTCCGTGGGGTGTGTGAGACATGCCCGAGCCCCAGAGTCCAAAGTTTTTGGATGAAACAGCTTTCCTTATTCTGACATCTCAACCTGCCATTTAAACCTATGTCCCCACTGGCAGCCCCTTATCCAGCCCAGGGCTGCCTGTGGTCACTGTATTAATGTCAGACTAGAGAAACTTCAATCCTTTAGTGAAAGAAAACTGCGGGTCTCTGCTTTTATTTGGTCTGCAGATCTAAAGGAAAAACCTCGTCCCCTTCATGGCTGCTCAAGGGAGCTCAAGGACAAGATGCTTCACTATATCTGGGTTAAAAAGACCCTTTAAGTGTCATTTGCACTTTGTGGTGCACCAGGAAGGCCTTTGGGGTGCTGAGCTACATGCCAAATGACCAGGTAGTCACAGGGCAGGCTCAAAACACCCAGCACAGTGGGAGTGTCCACTGGTCCTGGGCATGGATGGGATTTTTTCCATCATTTACAAGCTGGTGTCCTATTTGCAGTCCACAAGGTCTTTTCAAATCCTCCTTTGGGAAAAAAAATCCCCCAAGCCCGTCTTGTTCAGCGATGCCATAAGAACTGAGCTAATTGCAGAGGAACATGAAATTTTACTAGAGCATTTCAGTGTACACTGTGTCTTTCACAGTGGGACAGAGACTGTCAAACACATGGAAGGGGCCCAAGAAATGGTCACAGATGATAATTAGCATAAATGATACAGAACAAAAAAACCCCAGACTCTAGGAGCTTTGAAAAGCAACCAATAATTTTGGGCACAGCATCACACAAGGGCGTAATATCCCAGAGTCCTTAGCAGCCTCTCTGGAAACACAACAGACTAATACAGCAGGAAACTTTCCTTGACGTTCCATTTCTCTTTTCCTTTTCTTATTTTTAGCTTCCTTAGTCTAGTGCCATGTCCTACAGACTCACCAAGCAGAATTTAGCAGGATTGCCCTTGCCTATTATTGACTTTTTCTGTGCATGCTTTCTTACACCATGAAAACTATAGAGCCTGGTAGATCTCTGCAGGCTTAGATGAGTAAGCAGCGTATTGGGAGTGATGGCTATCCAGGCATACAGAGGGTTCATTTCTCTGTTGCCATAAGTTTAAGTGGGAGCACACATTGAAAATCAATGTCCCTGAATCCCTCTGACCTTCTATTCCCAAAAGACACAGCTGCCCTTATAAGTTTTTGGGGGAAAAAAAGGAGCAGCAAAGCAAAAAGAGAGTCTAATGTTCAACTTCAAAATGAATCCCCATTTTCCTAAGCAAATACTAGGGAGAAATCATCCTCAGCATAGCCCATGTGCTTATCATTTTACAGCCACAACATACTTTGCTTTGTTGGTTTTGCCAAGCAACATGGCTGAGATGCAAATTGTGGGAAAGAAAGGAACAGCAGAAGGACTTTTTTCCCTTCATTCAAATTTTTTTTGCTGTATCATCAACTTTAGGCATCCAGCAAAAATAGCCGTGAAATATGGAAATGTCTTGTTCATAGCACAGTGATTTTTAAAGGCTTCTGCTGTGCAAATGCAGCTGAGATAGGCTGCTATAGTCTCTTGTCATCTTCCACTGTAACAGCGCTTCCTCGCTATTTCACTGAATAAGCAGATACAACGGGAAACTATTCACCAAACTAAAACAACATCAAAAGCCCATTAAAGTTCTGATTTAAACTCTCCAAAAAGCATGGCAATTCTCAGCAAAATAACAGGCACCCAGAAACTGTTTGCAGCTAGCCATCACCCTTAACATTATCCAACTGTGCCTGCATATTGGATGGCTGGCACTCGGCTGCAAGTTTTTTCAATGCTAGTGGGTTTAAACCAAACTCTTCACAGCCTTTTCTGTGCTGCTCCTTCTCGAACACCCTGAAGCACTCCCCTGTTCCCCCTTTCTTTTCCTGTCTGTTTGGCAGTATATGGACAGAGCAGGAGGCTCAGACCATTTGCTTTCAAGAGCACAGATCTCCTCAGTTTGCAGTGTCAGAAGGGGCCCTGTGCAGGCAGCATCAGCTGTCCTCTCTGTATTGCTCTGCCCTGTGCAGACCAAGGACGAGACCCTTCTTTGCAGCCCATTTACTGCTTGCTCTCTCAACTTAGTGCTAGTTCTAGTGGGTGCTGTGATCAAGCCCTCACTGTATAATCTCTCCCCCTCATCCCAGCCCCAGCTTTGCTCAGACACTTATTTATCACCAAAAGTACCTTTTGCCCCTTCAAGCTGAATGAGACACTAAGGACAACACATGCATCTGCAGGCAAATTAATACCAGGGAAGTAAGGTGTGGCTATAAATTAATTAAACCTCATTAAGCCCCAAGTAGATGTGGCCATTCACAATTCAAGCGGCAGTATCAGGTGATGGTAAAACAGCTGAAGACACTTTTAATGTTTAATGAGAAAAGCCAAATAAATAGTTAGTGCAGCATTGTAATTTTCCTGGAGGAACTTTCTCTGCTGGTAGAGTACTGTAGCTGGTTCTCTAAATCTGTCCAGCTTTGATGCTGCTCTGCCCCTGGAACTAGCATGCCTGATGCTCTCAGCCAGTTTGGTGACCTAAACTGGCCCAAAAGCATTTCTTTTGATTTTTGTTTCTGGTGACTTGCTTTTCTTAACCAGTTCACTGAGTGTCTGCACAAGGACAGGCTCGTGAACACAGAAAGGGCAGGACTATGACAGGGTTTACTGCACCCTGTTCTCCCCAGGTGGTCAGCTGGGCAGGGACCAGGGCAATTTTAGATCAGCCTCTGCTTGAAGAGCTGTTCCTGGGGTCCTAACTGAGCCTAATGGGCCTCTGGGCACTTTACAGATTCTATCAAGGCACTTAACCAACTCAAACTAAAAATCAAGAAACTGTATTACCAAAGCTAACATGTTATTGATCACTGTAGGCTACCAAATGCAACTGTCAAATCAAAGTCAAATCAGAAAGAAAATCTCAGTATGAGACTGGAGCTATATTAGGCAAATCATCAACTATGCAGCAGAAATAACCTGTCCTTATAAACCCCTGAAAGAATCTGAGAAACTGCTTCTACATGGGGTTTAGAAAGGGGAAACTGGACTTTATGCCTGGCTGTGTCCATTGATATTCCCCTGTCCCTTGCTAGGACTGAAAATACATGGGCTTCAAATCCAGGCAATTTTGAATCTGAACCAAGGACAGATAACAAAGACCAAATAAGCTTTATTTCCATCTGCTATCCCAAAGCAGAAAGAAAGCTGTATTTTTGAGTCCAGCAGGAATGCAAGAAAAGCTTGCATGATTTCAGGATCTCCCACTTGGAACAAGAAATGAGAAGCCTGGGAGGTAGTTAGCTGTGTCTCCATTCCTCTTGTGCATCCTCTGTACTACAGTTTGACATCTCCAAATATCCTTGCTGTCTGCAGAGACAGCAGGCTATTTTGTGCTTCATTCACTGTAGGCTGTCAAAAAGGAGAAATCCCTGCCCTGCAGGCTCTGTCCTGGAGGATTTTATTTTGCAAATCCAGTATCTGTCTCCTCTCTGCAGATCTCCTGCAGGGTTCAGCGCCTCTCTCCTCTTCCTTTGCCTATCGCTGTTTACCTGCTGGCAGGGGATTTCTGGCTGCCTGTATCCCCATCTCACAAGGACAGAAGAGCCTTATGTACTCGGCTCTTTTAATGGGCCTGCATCCATCACCACTCATCCCTGCAGAAAATGCTTGGGAAGAGCATTAGTGTTTTCACAGCCTTTGTTGTACTGACCTGCCTTTGCAAAGCCTAGGAAAGGTGGGACAGGAAAGAGAAGGAAAAACTGCTCTGAGGACATCCCGTCCCCCTGCCAGTGTTTGTTCTGTGAGAAATCCTGTGCTGCATGAGGAGTGCACTGGTATTGTAAATCCTTATAAACGCCTGATAAAAGAATCAACCTGTCACATAAATGAAAGTCTCCATATGCTAGATGCGGAAATGCAATCTGAAATCCTTTTACGGAGAAGCTGATAAATAGTGGGAATTCAGAGTGTCAGCAGAGATAGGGCTCAGATCACCTTGCTCCCTTTAATCTGATCACCAGGAGAGTCATAGTAAGGAATGTCACAGGGCACAGACATGCTGTCTCTGGGGTGAGAGGGCAGTGGTGACACAGGCATTCTGTCCTGCTGACTACAGTGCTGGCTCTGTGTGGGCATTGGAAAACACCACAGTGCAAACACAGGTTACATTTCACCTGGCTGAAATCAGTTTGCAAGTGCCCAGTGACCTTTACACTACAAGAAGACCCTTGTCACATGCCTGTGGCCACAGCACTTGTGTGCAGTGTTTCGTACAACATTACTGAGGTCTTTGAACACACAGAGGAAGGCTGGGACAGGAGAGCTGGAGCTGCACCTTTTCCACCTCATGCCACATCTCTCAGGCAACGTTTTGCATCCCTTGCAATCAAGGATGAAGTGGAATGCTTGCTATTAAGACGTTTGGCAGCTGGCGTCACAAAAGATGAGGCCTAATTTGCAGCTTGGCCCTTGTCCAACTCCCCTGAACTCTGCTGGATCAGTGGTGAACGTTCCATTGTCCTGCCTGGGACAGCTCCCATCTGAGGGACACACCCACAGCCCCGGTTTGATCCTGCCTGGTGAACACTCAGGGTGCCTCTGCTGCTGGAACAGGAGGGGAAGCAAATTAACACAGAAGGGGGACCACATTAAAACTATGCTTGGGATACGAATGAGTGAGAATTGGGATGTTTTTGCTTGGGTAGAAAGCAAAGGACTTGAGAACAAACTTTAATTGTGAGAAGCATAACTCTTGGTAGTTGATTTCTTTTAGAGTTTATTATACGTGCAATGTGCAAGGGCCATTATGGACTAATGTTTCAGCTGAATTTAGTTTTGCTTTTAGTATTTATTGTGTTTAGACCCCTCAGGAGTCATGTCCTTTCTCCCTTGGCTGATGTGCCTTGTGAGTCCAGCCAGCTCCCTTTCTTCTTACCTTTCATTTTTGTATGTGTCATTTTGAAACTCAGTTTCCCATCTCTCTTCCTGCCTTTCTCCTTACCATGGTCCCTCTGCCTTCCCAGGGACCTTCTGGTACCAGCATCACATTGCCCAAGCAAGCAATGGCATCAACCTGCAGGGCTGAAGGAGAACTTGTGTTGTTCATCTGTGCTCACTCAGTTAATGCCGGGTCAGCTTTACTTATGCCTTTCCTACAAACATCTGACAGAATGTAAAATTTTCCCACAACAGAGACTCAGCAGGAATTGAAGGTCACCTGTTCCAATGCTTAAACACCTGCAGGTTTATGGAAATAGTGTCCAGTGGGCACAGCTACATATGACTGGGCATCTTTGGACCATGTTCTTCATCTTCTTCCCCAGGCCTTGCATCTCTCTGATTTGACATTTTCACTTTAGCAGAAGAGTTCCTCAGGACAGCAGCCCCATGTGACATTGGGGGCAGTGTCACAGACTTCATGCCCTCATGGGTTCTGAGGAGGACAAAAATCCCATTTCCTGGTAGATTTTGAAATTGTGCCAGATAGTCAGAGCAAATCCAGGAGATGTCAGAGTTCTCTGCAGTGGAAATTAAAAAAGTAATACCCTTTCAGGTAGTTCAAAGCAGTTCACTTTTAACAAACAGAGATGTCATGCCTCAATTTTCCATGATTTTGTGTCATATTTATAGCACATAATATAATGAAAAAAATAAATGAAAAGTAATCTCAAAATGAAAACCAAAAATGTTTCACTTTCAAAATGCTGAAACAGGGCATTTCATCCACTTCAAAACTGTGCTTTAAATCTCTTTTTTTTTTCCCAACCTAAGAAATGCATTGAAAACAATCCTCATCTGCAGAAATTTCAGTTTCAACAAATTGACATTTTTCACTGGAATTTTCTTTAAAAAGATCCAAGGATCTTAAACATTAATTTGTTGTTAGGCCTCAGAACACTTCTGAGAGGTAGTTAAGTGTTATGATCCTCATTTTGCAGAAAGAGAATCTGACTCATAAAGAAACGTAAAATGCAATTGAGTTCCCACTTACTTCAGTGGAAGAATTGACGTGCCCAAGGTCAGAGAGAAAGTCAATAGCAGAGCTGGAGGAAAAAAACCTGGAGTTCTGAAACCAGTGCCTTTTCTGCACCCACCAGACAGCCCTCCCTTGCAGAGTGATCAAAGCCCAAAGTCAGCAATGCCCACTCTACTAAAACCTGTCCTCAAGCTGGAAGGCAAATTGGGAACCACCCCAAACTAGGAAAGAACCTGAGACCTTCCTTCTTGGAGGTGTTTGGAGCCATGATTCAGCTGCTGTGGGTTGGATCCCATTTGGTGCCCAGCTTCCACAGGATGTGGACTGAGCCCTTGGAACTCTTGTGGTTTGACTTGTGGTTGTTGGTTTCTGCACTAGACCAGCTTCTCTTCCCTGCTCATGCTTCAGGAAGAAGGAAAAGAACAAAGCTGTCCCATTGTATTGCAATACTGAATAACTCCTTTCAGAATTAACTTTAGAATTTATAGAGCTAAAGTACAATAATGTACCTGGGATTGAAAACAATATATTAGTGTGCACAGCTGCTGCACACAAGGTTTTAAGATATCACCAGGCCCTACATGCTACTGTGCCTTACAGACACAGCTATTAAATCTCTTCCCACCCTGGACTGATGCACCTTGTGTGTGGTGACACAAATCCACCAACCCCTCCTGTGCCTCCACCTTTTCCTCCACAGGGACTCCACCCCGCAAACCCCTAGTGCTGGTTTCCCTGCCAGCAAGTCACTGTGCTCACTGCTTTCCCTGCCAAAGGGGGAGGTGGGCTTGCAGATACCAGCGTCCTGCAGAGGCAGTGCAGGGTAGGGTTTCAGGAGAGAGACACAGGGAGGAAGGAAAACATTTTGTTTGCCCTGGCTGTGATTGTGTGTTTCCCTGTCAGCCCTGCACCATCCTCTCCATGCTCCGCTGTGCAGACAGCATTCAGGTGGCAGCTCAGCCCTCCCGCACATACCTGCTCCTGCTCTGAAACTGGTCACGGGTTGCTGCAGCGAAGACACGTTCTGTGCTCTCCCTCCCCCCACCCACATCATTTGGATTCACATAATCAAGCGTCTTGCAGCTGAAATTGCTCATAGAAAAATAATTTTAAATTGGTTCATTAATGCTCATTTGCGCAGAATTCTTAAATATGATAAGAACATGAGAGTGAAAGAGAAAGGATCTGAGTGAGAGTAGGAGGATGTTGAAAGCAACGTTCCTGTAATTGTAAAATCTTGTGTCTAAATATGTTTAGATAATGTGAAAAGTCAATTTAGGAAGCTAGGATACATAGAACCACAGCAAAGGAGGAGATATCTGAGAGAGTGCAGACATCCCATGCTTCAACTTTTTAGTTTCCGTGGATGGTACAGGATTCTGATTTGGTGCAAAACTGAAGTATCACCACAACAGCCAGAAGCTGCAGCTTGCAGTTAGAGAAATGGGATGAGAATGGTGCTTTTCATAAATAAGCTTGTCATTCACACCCCCATCTCTTTTTGGCACAGGAGAGGGCAAAATAACAGGTAGTGACCGCTCAAACTGTGCTGAATTACACAAGCTGAGGCTCTTTGTATCATGTAAGGTCAGTGGATCTGTGGTGTTGCATATCAGCAAAGGATGTGGCCCTGGAAATGCATCAGCAGAGAGGTGTTAACCACTGTGGCAGTGAGCGATGAACTGCTATGGCAAGAGTCCATCCCGTCCAGTTGTTCTCTTATTCTACATCAAAATTTACCAGCAATTCTGTGAGTGCAGAACACTGTCCCTGATGGAGGCTATAGACTCCTAGGAAAGAATAAAACTGCTGAAACACATCTAATTGTCCAGTATCTTAACAAAGAGGTGCTCTGGCAATTACTTCCTGAGTTAGCCACTGATCAACTTACACTGTGAAGCATGAGGATTGATAGCTCCTGTAATTTTATTTAATAAAGATCAATTTAAATAGTCTGCCTTAAAAACAAAAGGAAGGTTAATGAAAGTAGAGTCTTAAATTATATAGATCACAGCTCTGATTTTCATGCTAACAGAAAACAGATCAATGGAAACTGTGCAGTATAATTGGAAATGTAAGAAAACTGAAAACAGCCATACTGTGGAAAAGGTAATAAATACTGCTGGCAAACTGGAACGGGGGCTATCAGAGGAGGCTAATACTGAACACAAAAAGATGAACAAAAGTCTCGCCAGGGAAGAGGCAGGAGAGGTCAGACTGCAATTCAATCAATGGGCAGCGTGGGCTCTTCTGTATTACTTTGCCAAGTCCTATCAGGAGCTGTAGAGCACCGGAGTCTAGATCAGACCTGATTCACCATTCAAGTAGTGAACCTCTGAAAATAAGCACACATCCATCTTCCCAGAACATCAGAGTTAGGCTGGGGAACTCTCTCACTCCCGACACGATTGTGTTCCCAGGACCGAAAGCTCCAGCGCTGCAGCAGGGGCTGGGGAGGAGAGACCGAGCGGCACCCTCAGGGTGAGGAGAGACCGAGCGGCACCTTCAGGAGTGAGGAGAGGCCGAGCGGCACCCTCGGGGTGAGGAGAGGCCGAGCGGCACCCTCGGGGTGAGGAGAGGCCGAGCGGCACCCTTCAGGAGTGAGGAGAGGCCGAGCGGCACCCTCGGGGTGAGGAGAGACCCAGCAGCACCCTTCAGGAGTGAGGAGAGGCCGAG
>VZTI01003883.1:665423-703461 GCA_013397865.1 Struthidea cinerea | reverse complement strand
GTGAGGAGAGGCCGAGCGGCACCCTCGGGGTGAGGAGAGGCAAAGCAGCCCCCTTCAAGAGTGAGGAGAGGCAGAGCGGTCCCCTCAGGGTGAGGAGAGGCCCAGCGGCACCTTCAGGAGTGAGGAGAGGCCGAGCGGCACCCTCGGGGTGAGGAGAGGCAAAGCAGCCCCCTTCAAGAGTGAGGAGAGGCAGAGCGGTCCCCTCAGGGTGAGGAGAGGCAGAGCGGCACCCTCGGGGTGAGGAGCTGCACAGGGCTGTGCTCCCACTTGCAGCAGTGTCTGAGGCTGGCAGTGCAGGAGGCAGTGCTGCAGGTTAATATCCCTCCATGGTCTGCTCAGACATGTAAACTGCTTTGGCGATAAGGGGGAATGTGGATGTCAGGGCGGTCCAGAGCTCACCAGCCACTGCTGGGCTTTGGCACGCCATGAGCACAACCGTACCTGGCTGCTGGGCAAATATGCCTGCGTGCAGCTAATGAGGTGCGTCATTAGCATTGTGCAGAACCATTGATCAGACTCTCACACTTAGGCACAGGAACCACACGTGTGTTTGGTTCTGTGCTACATTTCTCCCTCTTCAAGGACGTGCCCATAATAGTTTAAGCCATCCTGCCCTGAAAAGTAGAGGAACAGTGCTGGGTAATCACTAATCAAATGAGCCTTCTGTCTGTCTGATAAACTGGGCAAAGCTTATTTTTCTGGCTTGTGGAGAAATCTCATACTGAATTGGACTGTAATATTCATTACAAGTGGTCTTTGGAGAGCTTGGAGAAGTCCTTTAAAGTCTCATCAAAGCAATCCACAATATAGAGATGATTGTCCCATCTTTGTATTAGCACACACCTAAATAAACGCCTTCATAAAATGAGAAATTATCTTTATCAAGGGGATCACTGGAGTGCCAGGCACTAGGGTGTTTCTAGCCGTTTTTTTTGTGACGGAGAGATAAAGCAGCATGGGCAAACTTCAAAAGGTTAATGGCTTAGAAGAGCACAGCATGTGGTATGGCTATCTCCCTGGCCTCAAGGCAGGAAATAGCATGGGATCAAACCCTCCTATTAGTATTTCAGCAGAGACAACCCACACCTGGCTGTGTGAAAATCAAGCAGACTCTTAATGCTCAATCATGTATTTTCTGATCACAGCAATCAGTCACGGATCAAGTTTAGACACAGTATTTGGGTTTGTTCTAATTTTATCTGGAATAGATGCTCAAGAGTTCCTCCGTTCCACACATACACCAGCAGCCTCATTCTTTACTCTTTACCACTCAACTCCAGGGGTGGGTTCCCACTGCAGATGGGTACCTATGTGAGGGGCTTTCTTTTCCTCGGTCTCTTTACTGTGTCTGACATGTGTAACATGAAAAACTCAGTTGTCACCACTCCACAAACCCCAAGTATCTTTTGTGTGTTAGCCATCCACGATATCCCCCACTGCCCTTGCAGGAGAGGTAGCCAAAACTTGAAATAAAATTCAATGTATGCTAGTTACATCACTCTACTGCAGCTGCAGAAATACTGCTTCATCTTTTTACTGGTTATGGATGTTGATAAAGAATGCAGATGTTTCCAAAGTACTGAGACAAGCTCAAAACACAGCTGCCTTTGGATCTTGACTCTGCCATCACTTGCTGTTCAAGGACTGTCCAGACTTCAGTTCTGGGATGTAAACTTCCTCAGAACATCCTGCTCTTTTATTTCAAGGAAAAAGAAATTCACATCTGAGGTAAGGGAGATGTCTTTCTCCTCCCTGCTTGTTCTGATTAAATGTCATTAAGTGCTTTTCTGCCTCTTGTTTTAATTTTAAAAGTCATAATCCCCCCAAATTGTATGCAAGCAGCCTAGAAATGCCTCCTCAGCCTGGCTGCCTTTACTGCCAGGGGAGAGAAATGAGCACCTGCAGAATAGAGTCAACACCTAGAATTACAGAAAACTGGTGGAAAAGCCAAAAAGCGAGGAAATTATCTTCTGCTTGCTTTAGTCAGTAACAAAGGGCTCTGCATTGTATCACCTTCACTTAGAATACTCTTGTTCTTATCTGTTGGCTGTTTTCCCACTGCTAGGCAGCTGGGTAAGTTTTTCAGGAAACAAAACTTAAGCATTCAAACACAGGAGGACTTTGCCTTGTTCTACGTGATTCATCTAAAAGTTATCTGTCTGTACCTAATCTTGACATAATCACACTCCTTCAGTCAATAGAGAGCACCTCAAAGTCCTACTCCTTTCTAAGAGGGTACCCAAGAAGGACAACATGAATATCCTTAAACAAAAAAATTAAATGCACATTCACAGATACACATAAATATATATATTGCTGTAGATATGAGGGATTTTACCACTTTTCCTGGCAGAACCATACAGTCAGCTTGAGCTTGGTAGGCTCAACTCCTCTCAGGCCTGAATAAATCAATGGCAATAAGTGCATTAAAGTGAAAAGAGTTATTCCGGTGCTAAGCAGTGCAAAAGCAGTGCAAGCCAACTCGTTCTAATACATCTCTGTCTGCTGTCCAGGCATTTTATCTTCTTATGTGGGTGAATCCTAATGGCTTTAATCCTTTCTGACTTCCAGCACTGCACACTTCAGCAGTGGGGGAGTGGGGTACAGGGAATTCAGGATTTGGGCTGCCAACCAGAAGGATGTCCCACTCCTCAGCCTGCATGCACCTCTGTTTATTCTGGCATGCTGCTGCCACTTGTGCCCTCTCAGAGCATCTGAAAAGGTTCCTATTATATCTACTCAGTGTTAATTCTTTCCCAATACCAGCAGATGGTCAAGTGTCACTCTCTAGCCCTCTCTTTTCTACTTCTGTATGTTTCCGATTGTTGGCACAACTTCTCTAGAATATGTCTTGGAAACTTTCAGCATTTAACTTTCTCAGCCTGTCACCTGGTTTTGTCCCTTCAGAGCCATAAAAGGAAATGATTGCTTGAGGGGCAGAGCTACATATATCATCCAGAGTGTATCATGGTTAGGTGGATGTAGTGAAAAAAATGTATCTGTGTGGAGGAGGGCTGTCTTTCAACACATCCATTTGCCAGGAAAAAAAAATATGGCAGTTGGGCTTCTGAAAAAAAAGGAGGAGGAGGAAAAGAAGCTAATTAGCTGTGTAAGTCAGCTCTGAAAAAGTAAATAGAGAAATAAAGCAGTTAACGCTCGGATGCACTTTAAATCCCAAGGCTGCTTCCTTGCTCTTACATGTATGTGTTTAATAATGGACAAGTTCCTCACTTGCTGTGTTCTTGGGCTACACCCCAAACTCCGGGGGAGTCAGAGGACACAGCATCTCACCTGAGACGGTGCAGTGTCCCCAGAAAACTCCACAGGAACAACCCTGAATCTTGTTAGAAAAGCCCAGCAGAACAGAGAAACACCAAGCTTTCATATTAGGGCATCTGTGTCCTTCTCTAATCCACATGTCCCTCTACGCACTGACAAATATTTGATTACCTAACTAATTTGCAGGGGTGGTCCATCCTGCAATATGCTTTTCCATCGCATTTCCCTCTATTAATAATCAGCTGGCCTGGGAGATCATTCGCTGTTTGCAATGCGGAGATAAGTGCATATTCCGGACAAACAGCTTGTTAAGAAAGACTTTTAGGTCTGGCCTCGTTGCTAGGAAACTGGAAAAGCTACTGGAAAGCTGCTTGAATGTGGTGGAGTGTATTGCTGGCAATCAGTGTCACTTGCCCTCAGTGATAGCCTGCAGCCTTTAAAAATACTGAAACATAGCCTGATGCCATCACATTAGTACAAGGTGTTGGGAGGACATGGAGTTAATTAAGTTGCCCATGTTTGCATGTTTGGAGCTCAGGAGCCCAGTAAATACCATCATTTAAAAGGCACTGGAGGAATGTTTAAGACGAAATAGGTTATATGTGTTGCTGGCCTGGCTCATTAAAAGTCAAGTCTGATCAAGGTGTGAGTTTGCAGTAGGGTGGGAGAAATCTCTCATATACTTTTGCAGTACTGGCACAGCCCCTCAGTGTCATATCCTGTTTGGATTTGGTTCCTAGTTGGAGCCTGGGAAGTTATTTTGGCAGCTCTCCTCACCTGGAGTCACTGTATTCCCCATTTATGCATCTCCAGATCCTTCCCTATAGGATGCATATATGTGAACAGTGAAAAGTGTTAGCAGAGAAATTTTCCAGCTTTCTGCAGCACTCTGTGAGAGCTCTGTTTCTCAGAGAAACTATGAAAAACAGTGCTACAGTTTTGTAAGCAAAACTTTCTCTATCTTGCACCTGCAGCTGTTGTGTAGCATTGTTATGATATTGTCTGGGAAAATATTCTGAAAGGTTTCAGCCAACCGGTACGGGAGGCGGATGGTCGGTGACCAATGACCTTATGCCATGCTGGTGACCCAAGTTATATAAACTGATTTATAATTAAATAAATGGGTTATTATTGCTCCTGAACTGGTGTGTCGTTCCTCGCCGCTTGTGCCGCTCACTGTGACACATATATAACTTAATCTTCTTACTGTATGTCCTCTTAAGCTCAATAAATCCCCAGAGTAATTCCAATTGTCAAGAGACACGTTTTGGTGTGGCACTGGGAGTATGTGAGAACATGGGGATGAAAACTTCCATGTGCCTTGAGAGGGCATTGAAGGAAACTGTGAGCACAGCAAGCAGCATCCCGAGCCATGAGTCCTCAGGACAACCTGGAGGATGTGTACACCATGGATTCCACACCCCTGAGCCCAGCAGAGCCCTTGGGGTAGGAGCTGCTGCAGCAGAGGAGACAAAGGAGGCCCTTGACACCATCTGAACCATCAGGTTTTGTGTGAGAGCACCTTTTGTCCTCTACACCAGGTTGCTTCCCTGCAAAGTGAGCAAAGGGACTCTTCGCTGCAACTTTTCCACATGTGTGGAAACCTTCCTTGCCTGGAATTTAGGTTATGGCTATTTTTTCTTGCCTTTCTTTAGTACCTCAAACTCTCCAAGACTTTCTCTTCACAGAAGCTGTCAGGTGGCTCTGAAGTGCTGCTCCTTTCTTTGCTAAGCAAGAGAGAAGTACAACTGAGAATAAAAGCCCACAGTTTCCATATGGAAGATCAGCGTTTTTTCAGACTAATTACAGTGCCTCAGATTGTTAACCAATAACACTATTTTAGAGATTCAATTGCTTTATGATGGGGACTGGCATGACCAAGGATTTCTTTCCAGTGCCAATACCATAATTTGATTTAATTAGACAGTGATTTTTCAGCCATTCTTACTTTGGGGCTCCTGACTACTTTTCAAGCAGAGGTCTTCGGATTCTTCCTCCCCACCCCAAGATACATAAACTGCAGCTCAACACCCCAGAACTAAAGTATCACTCCATAAAACCCACCCAAAACTGATGACAACCTTTCTGAGGGTGGAAAACACGCTGTATACGTCAGCAGATAAAACTTCGTATGGATTCTTCCCCCGCCTGCATGGGGTGAAAGGCATTGCACCCACCCAGGCTGCCTCTGTTCTCGCTGTGGCTTCTGCCAGAAAACTTGGAGCTCGGTGTCATGAGCTCCCCTCCCTTGAATGAAATTAAGGCTTTATTGCTGGGGAAATGAAAACAAAACACAGGTGCCACGCAGTAAAAGGAGATATGAGGAGGGAAAATGTGGGATTCAAGGGTGCAATAAAAGTGTTTACAGTTGTGCTGTCTGCTCTTAGGACTGAACATCGACAAAGACATAGCTCAAGAGGAGGCAGGAGAGATTAAGGTGATAACAAATACTTGAAGTGATCCAACATCACCACTGAAGGGTCCTCAGCTGTGGTTAAGCAGATCAGGGGATGTAAATCTATGTGGTTTGTTTACTCAGAATCAAGCTCATGCAACTGTAATAGACCTCTCTGTCATCTTCCAAGCTTTGCCTAGAAAAACTCTCTCTCTCAAAGTCAAATTTATCCTTATAGAAGTTGTGAATGAAGACTTGCATGAAGGGAAACTGCAGATGCCCTGAAGGACTTCACTCTTTTTTTTTTTTTTTTGTGGTCCTCTAGAAAATTCATATAAAAAGATGTCATTACTTCAGGGCATAATGTGCCCCCTGTGTACAGCTCCTTCTCCCAATGCTTTGTCATCTAAGAGGCCACTGCCTCCTTAACCCTGTGCTGATACTGTGGAAGGACAATACCAGATGTGTAATTTCATCAGAGGTCTCACCCATATAAACACCCTACTTGAAACTCGTATTCCTGACTGTGTTGCCCATGTGCCTCCAGCCATCCTTCTGTTTAACATGGTGTGTTTGAACTGAAATAAAACTGTCAGTATTCACTCTGCTCCCTTATCTCTGCCTTGCGGTGGTCAGGCTTTCCCTTACCATGGAATCTGGGAACTCAATGGTCATTAATAGACACTGTCACTACAATGCCCCTGAAGGGAGGTGAGGCAATACCAAGCCATTGCATGGATTGGGCACATAGGCACAGATTTCTCCCCTTCCCCAGGGTCAGGCAGAAATCTGACTGCTGTCTGAAGGCTGGTATTCAAAATACTTGAGTATTATCTTCTTTCAAGGCTATTTTTAAAAGGTTGTGATCCTACAGAGATCTTGCACAGCCAGGAGGGGAAGGGTGGGAAGAGGGACCGTGAAAGAGCCAAGAAGATGATTCTCACCACCCAGTTTTCTGCTGGAAGCAGTGGCTTCAAAATCTCTCCTCTTTCCACCTCCAAGACTCCAAACTATGGAAAATCAAGGATTCTCTAGGTAACAGGGACACTGTGGGGGGGCTTTCCTGGCCTCGTAAGTGTCCAGTTCCTTTTCCCCATCACTGCTGAGCAGGAGACAGCTGGTGGTCCCACAGCAGAGCTGGCAACATCACAGCTCACATTTCCCCACATGCCCTGTCCTGCTCAGCAGTTTTTCCATGAATTTATCTGAGCAGCTCTTCACGCTTTGTGCTGTGAAGATCAAAGATGAGGTGTCCAGAATAAAAAGCTCACAGTTACCATGAGGCCTGTCTCTCAACATGCTGGGAATAGAAATGTTGCAATCAGACTTGGGGATGAAATCATATTGGACATGCTGGCTTAATCTCTAAAATATGAAATTGTATGGAAAGAATTACAGCTAAAAAGCATTTTACATTTTAGAAAACTGTTCTGACCCATGCTGGATCAGGAAAGAGAAGGAGAAGAGGGGAAAAAAAAGCCTGTGGGATGCAAAAGATTATAGCCAGTTGGGTTAGGAAAAAAAATCTATCATCAAATTAATAGTTTTCTGCTCCTGTACTATGGAGCATGATTCTGTTTGAAAAAGAAAGGTCTGAGATGGCTTCTTTCAATTCTCAGGATCAGATTATTTGCTATTTGCAAATATCTGGATTTTACTTGCAAATCCTCCCCAAAGCTTCGTGTATTTTAGCCCAACTCATATATCCATTTCACAGTCAGGTTTAGGTGGGATACAGAGCAGGGCTGAGTTGGCTGCTCTCCCAATACACCTTTATTTAGGCAGGCCACCAGAGAGCAGAAACAACAGGCTGTGGATATCCAGCTGCCAGAGATAAATTACAAGTAGAATAAATGAAGAAACATGCAATTTGTGGGTTCCTTGTTGAAAAACATCTGCAGTTCAATGAATATTTTCTAATGCACATCCAAGAACAGTTTCTCACCCTCCTGTGCAAAGCAACACAAAACGTTTGGGAAGTTTTGTGTTGTTCCAATGTCATCATGAAGAGAAGACTGATGTGATAGGGACAGTGATGTTGAATGATGCCACACTTGGTGGCACACCTTGATTTTCTTCATTAACACAAAACCACAAAAATATGTGACAATATTTGAACTACATCTTCACTATATGGCAAAATTTTCAAACCCAGAGATTAGAGAGCCCGTACACTCGGCAGCAGAACTTTGCTCACTTCATTGTTCAGTGTTGTGTCAAGCAGTAAAAATAAACAAATGTAAGTGCTTCTTGGCTTTCAGGGTTGGAGCTGGTTTTGGATGTCAAATCCAGAAAGATTTTTCCTGAAATACTTGTAAACTATGTAAACACCATCACATGGCAGGTTTTGGAATAAGATCTCTTCAGTGTGTGCCCAGCCCTGGCCCAGGAGGGCTGGATTGACCCTTTGGGCAGGGGCCCCTGGGAGCAGCGCAGGAGGGAGGGCTGGGCTTTGTACGTTTTGTTTCTCACTTTTTCCCGAATGCTGATTTCTGATCTCAGGGTGGTTTACCCATCCCATCCCCACGGAAACAAACCCACACCCACCTGTGGGACCCCTGCCCAGCCGTGTCCATCCCTGCCACTGCATTAGCACAGCTTCTGTCCCCTTCCCACTAAAATCCTGCTCGGCCAGCTGGGAGCCCACCTGCCTTCGGAGTCCTCAGCCTCAGCCTGCCTGATTACCCATGAAAACGGCCCCATTAAGCTCCTGGCTGAGGGGAGGCTGTGTCAGAGACACTCAGCCAGGCTCAGCAGGAAGCCAAGTTTATTAACAAGGAGCAGGAAGCACCGTGTGTCAGAATATCTACACTTGCAGCACCTGGAGGGAACATTATCACTTATCAGCCTAATATTTCACCGCGCTCTTTCTTTCACAGGCTCTTGCTCCCTTCTCCTCATACAACAGCCTAAACACACTAACAAGACAATTGGCAAAATGTGCCAAAAAGTGTTTATAATTTGGACGAATTTTCAGGGGTTTTCTGGCCAGCCTGATAAGAAGGGAGAAAAGAAAACAAAGGTAAACAGTAAATGAAACACATTTGGGCTAAAACCTGTGTATTAGGTCAAAAAGGAACAAATCTCTGCAGGATCCCAGGGGGAAATTATATTTTATTGGTGTTTTTATGTACAAAGGGAAAGGTTAATAGAAGGTCTGAACAGAAAGGTTCATAGAAAATTGTCATCTGTTTGTGTTTTCTTTTTGAAGTAATAGTTTGCCGGAGCCAAGGGAGGAGGTAAAACAGTAAAGGCCAGAGGTAAATTGAAGGTGGAACAGTTTGGAAGAACTTAGACAAGACCACTTAAAGCTGAGAATGTAGATTTGTCAAGACTGAAATGATGTCAAAACTGAAATGCGGTCCTGAATTATGCCAGGTTTTGCCCAAATTTAGTTGTGGAGCAAAGAAAACAGGAAGGGGTGAATGCTAACACTGAAAATTGGTTTTTGTTTTGGAGTAAAGAAAAGAGGAAGGGATGAGTGCTAACACTGGGAATAACAGAGTTTTATTTTTCTTCTGCAAATGAATTTTCAATTAGATCAATTTTCCTAATTGAGATAACCTAATAGGTTGTCCATAAAATAACAATGAATTTCAAAACAAACAGATCTAGAAAGTCTAAATTAATCCTAAAGGAATCCCTGGGGAATGTTTTCTTTTGCAAAGAGTGATGTAGTTTTCCATGCTTGGTTTTAAGCCAGACTGGAAACAAAGCTAAAAAAAGATGATGCTGGGCAAAGCAGAATTTCCATCATTTGTCCAGTGATGATCTCTGTGTGGAGCAAGTCAGAAGGAGGTAGCTGCTGGGTCTGAGCTCCCCTCCAGTCTGGTCTCAAGAGCAAACGACTCTCATGTTAAAGGGCTTGTTTTAATTTTGATTTATGTTTTGTTTAACATAAAGTCTGTTGTACTGATCAGACCAGAGTTTCTCCTAACACAGCATTCAGTCCCAGCAGTGGCTAATAGAATGGATTTTTTCAGGGAAGGGAGATAAAAACCAGTTTCTGGATAGAATGATTTTTCCTATCATGTCAGCTCAGGCTGGCAATGAGCCCTTTAGGAATTCCGAGGCCGGGTTGGACAGGGCTCCGAGCAACCTGGTCTGGTGGAAGGTGTCCTTGCCCATGGCAGGGGGATTGGAGCGAGATAGTTTTTAAGGTATCTTCCAAACCAAACCATTTTATGTTTCTCTGATTCTCTGATTCTTGTTTCATTGTTTGGCACGTTTTTTAAAAATTGGGATGTAATGGAAAGCCATCTGCTAATGTGGACATTCTGCTGGGCTCTGAGGATTTCTGTGCTAAAGAGGAGGAGCAGTTTGGGCAGTCTGAGCACGCTGCTGCTGTGTGTGCAGAGCATTCCCAAGATTGACACCAGACCCCTTAGGCTGAACATGAAGGCAGCAGCAATAGTGAGCTGCAGCAGCATCCCTTCCCTTACCATGGTGAGGCAGAGGAGGGCAGGGAGGCTGTGTCACAGCCCACAAGGCTGCTGTCATGTCCAAGCCCAGCAGATCACGCTCCCCTCCCAGGCCTCCAATGCGAGGAACGTAACAACCACAAAAACTGTTTCTGAAGTAACAGAATTTAGGTGGTCCTTTGTGCTGGACTACATCCCTTTCTCATGGTTTGTGAAACAGATTTCATTGTGGGCTGGGGAAGCTAGTGATAATTTTTCTCTTTGGGATGTGTTTGATACTTAACCTGCCTTAAATCTATAGTCAAGCTCTAAACTCTTCTTGCTGTACACAGTTTCCTCCTAGTGCAAGTGTCTTAAGCCTGTAATTGCAGTGCCATGCTCAAGAAAATGTTTTCCTCGGTCAGGCAGCATTTCCTGAGGGTCTGCAAGCAGGGCTGTTTGTTCTCATGTTTGACAAAGGCATGTGCATGGGGCAAGATAACAATTAATCTTAGAAATCAGAGAGAAGCCTTAAGAAGATCTGCTTTCAGTGAACTTAAGGATATGACTTGCCAATTCATCATGATGGAGTTCCCCGTGAATGGAAGCTGTACTCTGTGTTTCTAAGATGTTTTACGCAATTTTCCAGGACATTGTGTCATATCAGCAGAAATTCAACATTATGCAGCTCTTAAGCAGCACAATTTGACACTTCCTTTCAGCTTTAAAGAAAGTAGCATTGGTTTTTCTGATCCTGATACTTGCCAATAAAGCAGGACAAGCAGGCTTAACCAAACTATAGATACAGCAGTTTGATCCTGGCTATGTTACTCGCCAAGCTTTTCAATATGTATTCACATATATTCACATACATCACAGGATGCTCATCAATTCGTTGGCAAACTGCATCAAGAGGAATGGTGAGGTGTTGAGCGTAGATATTTATCTGATCATTATCAGGAGTGCAGGTAGATGGAAAACTTGTGAGGAATAATGACAGGCTTTCAATTGAGTTTGAACAGAGAACACATTTGAACGTGAGAACATAACCACTTTGGTCTTGGAAACATGGAGAGAATTGCCATGGAGAGATCAGACAGTCTCAATAGGTGGGTAGGTGTGTAGGTAGAGAGAAAGGAATAGAAAGAAACCTGAACAGAAGCAAGAGAGAAATCAGGCTAGTGAAATAAAAGGTGGGTGTAAATGCCATTTCAGGGCTTTCCTCTGCTAGAACTCAGAGCACTTAAAAAAAAAAAAAAAAAATCAGGGTTTTCTCTACAGGAAGAGCTGCAAAGGCAGGAGGAGAAAAATGTTTGCCCAAAAGGGCAGTGCTGGAGTGAGGAGCAGGATCAGGATGTGCTGGCTGTGTTGCTCAGCCCCACAGTGCTCTGTGAGGGTGATGTGGAGCACATTTAGGGGAAGGGAGCACTCCACAGGCAAACAGGCAAAATATTTCTTTGTGAAACTGCTCTCTGAGAGCCCAGCACAGTAACTCATCTGGAGGGAGAGCGGTGGGGAACTGCCACGGCAGGCTCACTGTGGGAAGATAAGTTGTTGTGCTCTAAGACAGATCATCCCCCAGCTGTCCATTGCACTTTCTGCCTGAACTGCTGCCGTCTATGGAGAATGTCAAGTCCTTGGGGCCTCATCTCCCTGCATCTCCCACATGAGATCGAGGGCCTGGCAAGCACCTTCCCAATAAATTATTGTTATTGCAAGGAAGGGAACAGGCAGGGAAAAGACTTTTTGGTGATCCTAGCAACATTCTGCCTCCAAAAAGCACATGTCGTGGGAGAATTTCAAAATGCTTCCAGAAGCCGAGAAGGCAGATGCACACTGGAAACCTTTGAAGGAGATGAATAGCAGGAAGCATCTCTAAAAGACCCACAACGGCATTACTGCAGAGAAACCAGCTGCAAAATGAGGTAATGACTCTTCAATACTCTCCAATATGCTGGCACAAGTCCTCTGTGTTTCATCTCGCTATCTATCAATGTAGCATTAGAAGATCTTAAAGTGTTTACAAGTGGATGCAGGGTTGGTCTGCTGGCCCCATGGGGATGCTGACCCCTCTTTCCAGAGGAGGCACGACGAGGCAAAGGTCATCCTTCTCCGTGCACTCAATTACAAGGGAACCAGACCCCACTGTGGTTTTTTTCCCTGAGGGTCCCCTCCTGGGTACTTACTCTAAAATTGTCTCCTGCCACATATTTCTTTCTCCTCAGATATTAAAAAATAATTAAAAGCAAAAAAATAAGAGCAGAGACAGGCTGGGAGAGGAGGAGAGATGACGGGGAAGCCCTGTCCCTCAAGAGCTGAACGGCATGTACAGAATCATTGCGGCTCGATGCACAGATGACATCCTGATTTGTGCAGGACCTGAGCTGGCTCTCCCCGTGCAGCTCAGCCAGGCAGTGTGTCACGTCCTGCTCCTTCCCTGCCCCACTGCACGAGGGCATGTCCGCTGACATCGAGGGCAGGATAGGGCCCTCTGGAAAGGAAACTTCAGGAAAATAAGCTTCCAGAGGGATCGACTCAAGCAAGTGCCTCTTCTTCATGTGAAAGGGAGCTTTCTGCATGCAGGCAGCAGCAGGATAGATGGAGACCTGTCAGAAAGTGATGCATAGGCAGCTAAGTGAAGCTCAAGCATTCATAAAGAAACAATGTTATCAAAGATGAATAGCTTGAAAACTGCTTTTAGGAACATTTACACAGGGTTTCACCTCCTGGCAACACAGAAACGTCAATGTTGCTCGGGCTGACTCATAGCAGTGCAGGAGAGCTCTACAGAAGGCTCCCACTCTCCTTTTTCTTCCGCACCAAGGTCTGTGCAGAGGTGTGTGTGTGCAGGGTGGGGGTGCTGCACCGAGGAATCACCCAAAATTGGCTCAGAGAGGAGTTGTTTTCAGAGTCCTTGCCATGCTTTATTAGTGTGGAAATTCAATAATCTCATTAATTACAGAAAAATAATGTAAGGTGGATCTGCTGGGCTCCTGCACAATTTGAGCTCTCCTTCTGTGGGTAATTGCCAATGACATGTCTGAGAGAAATATCACAATGATACATAACAAAGGGCAGCGCAGCTTTACAGCATAGATCTTGTTGCTATGGGAACTTGTCTTTGCTCCTATCCCAGAGCTAGATGATTTATGTATGTGCAAGAGTTCCTTTATTTTAGGGCTTTTGCAAAAGAGAAAAAACCCTATCAGATCTCTATCCACATCTATCCATCCGGTTATCTATCCAGTTATCTAATAATTCTTTCTTTATTATAATTACCTGTCTATTATAATCTTTATCCATGGCCTCATTCTTCCAAATATTCTACTCTCTATCTACTTTTGGGGACCAAGATACAAGACAAGCTGAGGGAAGAAAAGAAATGTGGACATCAGTTACTCTTTGTGCGTGGTGCCTGGACGTGACTGCCGTTCAGAAGCAGAGACAAAGCAGCCAAGCCACGAGCCATGAGCCTCTCCTGCCCCAGTGGTGCTCTCTGTGTCCATATGCAGCAGCAGAACAAAAGCATCTCTCTCATCCCTGGGGCATAAAGGGAATGCTGGAGCAAGAAAAGCCCTCAGATCTCACTCCTTGTGAATGGTCAGAGAGCACAGGGGTCACCCACAGCTGTGCTGGGTATTGAAGGTGGAGCTCTGGGAGGAAATGCTGAAAGTCCTGAAATAACTCCCCAAAAGACTGAAGTTGGAGCATAACTCCCATTAACTTTGGTCTGTTCATCCTGGGTGGCATGAAGATTGGCTAAAAGGTGAAAATGCAATATTTTAATTCAGAAACAGGCACCTTTGGCTGCAGCTGTTTGCTGTCTGCATTTCATAATTTGTTAGACATTTCCTAAAATGCTCTTGGGCCCAGATATACCTGAGGTTAGTAGGAGATCTTTTTTTCTCTGGTAGGATTCTGTTCGGGTCATTGGTTGCTCCAGTGGGACCTTGTAAATTACCTGTGCATTAATAAGAAACTACTGAAAGGTTCACACTCAAAAATTAGTATCTTGCAATCTCAGGAGACCCATCAAAGAAGATGTTCAAATTCTGGTGTGCACACAGGTTTAGAAGATTTCGTGACACAAAGCTGGCCCTGGCAGCTTCTACCTCTGAATTTATTTCATTCCACATTGTCTTCAGTGGTATGAAACTGCTTTAAACATGTGCATATGCTTTCATAGGGTATTTAATGTAACAACTTGCAAGTTCAAGATACGATATAGCCAACCTGGCCAGCAGCCATGTTCAGGTCCAGGTTCATCTTTAAATCAATCAGAACAAGAGCCTGAGAAGCCACCTGACATTTCTGTTAAGTCACAACAGTATGTAAAATTCAAGCTTGCTCTGATTTTGCCACATGCTGTAGCATTACTCAAGGCTATTATTTTACTGGGAGAGTGAACATGATGCCCATGACTTTGTTCACTCAATGGCTGGAAACAATCTTCTTCTTCTATAATGTATCAGAAAGTCAGAGCTTTAAATTTGCAAGGAAAAAAATAATCATGCGAACCACTTGGTCTTGAAAAGAAAGAAAGTGAAATTCCATATTTATGAGAGTTCTCTTTCAGCCTGGAAATTCACTGATCAGTGAAACCTCACTTTGCAGGTTCAGGGAGCTGATTACACTCCTGATCTAATCAGTTCCTTGCTGCATGGAGGCCTCCTCCACACAGACATCCCTCTTGACTTTCCTTCCCCCCAGCCCCATTGTGGCTGAACCATCGCTCTGCCAAAGTGCTGAATCATGAGATGGAAACTGCCTGTGATGGTCCCACTGATAAGACAAGCCTGAAGCCACACTTGCTCTGTAATTTCTCAGGTCCTCATGATGTGGATGGCAAACTCACAGAAATCACTGCCCTAATTCATGTTGAAGATAGAAGTTAATCCCTCGGCACAGAGTTGAGCTGATCAACTCTTCATACCAGGGCTCCTGATCCACCACAAGTCTGTAGCCAAGAGCAACAGCTCCCTCCTCCCCAGCTCCCTCCCTCACCCTGTGTTTCAATTCCTTAAAACTAATCAATATCCTTATTAATGTTCCAAAATCAATTATCCTAATAAAGCCTGGAGGGAGCTGAAGGGTTGCTATTCAGCACTCACCTTTTATTATCCCGACTGTTTATTTCCCCATTGATAGAACTGTCTGACTTTATGACAGATTACGGGTGAAACTGCAGCACTCAACACACTTGTCAGCCCTAGAGATATGTTGTGTTATTATTACTATTTCGAGAGCCTTTTGCTTACATTTCCTGATTGTATGGATGCTTTAGAAAGAGTCCCTGGCCTCGCTCTGCTGGAATAGGATAGGGAGTGCTGCAGCTCCATGCTGCACATCAAACGGATAATAATCTGTTATATCTATTCAATTATAATATTGCCCCAGGCCATGGCACTTTGTTTATGCAGCAGGCAATGCTCTGATCTGCAGCAGGATTGCAAGACATGAGCAGGGTAGATCACCTCGTGGTCATCCACAACAAATCAGGTGAAGGCACATTCAGAGGCGTGATCCCAAAAGCATCAGGGGAGAATGGCAGTTCTCCTGCAATTGAATCCCTTTGTTCCATGCAGAAGTTGTGTGAAGAGCCTGGAAGAAAGACTGCAATTCCCTGCAGAAGTGCAGCGTCCCAGAGGCAGGGCAGCTCAGGGGCAGCGGGCAGAGGCAGCGCCGGAGGAGGAAAGCAACTGGAAACGCTGCTCGGTCTCCTGAGCACTGAATTCAATCCCTGGCTGCCGGGCATGGCTACATGTATATTTTAAGGAAATTCAACCGCATGTTTTTTTCTTCCTTCCTGGGCTTATTGATCAACCATTTAAGAGTAGGAGAAGAGACTCCAGGTCAGGTTATCCTCCAAGATTGCTGCAGCAAGGTGCTGAGGCAGGAAGTGACGTTAAAGTCTGTAGGTGAAATCAGCCCTTCCTAGGTGCCCTCTTTTACCTTGCATGCAGTGTCCATCCTGGCCAGCAGCCTATTCTGCTCACCAGCACCCAGGGAGCCCCTGGCCAGCCGAGCTGGGGCTGGGAGCACTGGGAATGTGGTCTTTGGTTGTGCAGCCTCTCCCTGGGCTTGAATACATCTATTCCCTGCCTCCATCTTCAGACTATTAGCTCCCAGGGAAACTCCTCTACTTGTCTTTGGAGGAAGGTGTCTGAAAAGCTTCCCTCTGACAGTCTTGGAACAATTTCTATACCCTGTACAGTAAATCTTTTATCCACAGGATGGCAAGTGAATGGGGAGATTGACCCTGGAAGGACTGACAGCACAGCAGAGAGAGGCTTTTCTTTCTTCCTGGGGCCAGTAAAGAATATGTATCACTTACTTCTTTTCAGTTAACCAGCATTAGATCAGATCATCCACACCAGTTGTTAAACTGGTAATGAGACAGGCTCCATTTCAGAGAGATTATCGCTTTATTATGAAGTGAACATTCAGCAGATGTTTTAATTCTACAGAATTCATTTCACATTATCAAGATTTCTCTCTATCTTATTTGATTTAATGTTTCTTAAGAGTGATTTGTCTCTCTCTGATGCTTAAGACCAGTGCAGTCCAATCAGGCAAATTGTCTGTATTAAAGAGTTCCTGAGGGATTCACAACAGCAATAGGACCTTTTGGGTTTTCTTCCAAAAAAGGTTTCTTCCAAAAATCCCTAGAAAATACATCCTGTGCTAATGATTTCTCTCATCCTAGTCTTCTTTTATCCCAGCCTTTCCTGCCAATATGCCCGTATAGCACAATTCCAGATAAATCAGAAATGCAGTGAAAAGTGGCATGAAAGCAGCGTCACAAAAAGAAAAAACTTGATTGAAGTTGTGAGCTAGCGAGAGAAATGTGAGCCCATCCGAATCTGAATTAATTAAAGATTTTATTAGCATCTGATGGCGCCCCAGGGAAAAGTACTTTTTTTTTTTTAATCCTCTCTCTGTTTTAAAGGCAAAATACCAAGCAAAAGCATTCAGGGGTCATGCCAAAAAAATTTGTTTTGAGGGTGACACAGCCATCCTCCAGCTGTGCCAAACTACCGATGGTGGTGTAAACAGGGCCAAGCCAGTTGGGTATTTTTCTGTAACAAGGAACTGGCAGCCTATGCTGATTGTGAGCTCAGCTGAGTGAGAAAATCGAATGCATTATCAAATTTTACTGTTATTTTTTCAGTTTTTGCAGTGGAAGGGAGCCCTGATAAATCTGGATAGGTAAATAGCCCCGTGCCTGGGTCACATAGATCTCCCGTCCCTCTAGGTCTCACCATGTTTAATCCACTAAGGCAGTCAAGAGGATGAGTCCTCTGCTGTGTTCTGTGCTTGGGTACATTGCCTCAGTTACATGGGCTGGAGGTTTTGCACAAAGAACATCACTTATGGAAAAGGGTGTCTGGGGAGCACTTGAGGTAGAGGAATTCAAAAATCAGCAGCCCCAAAGAGCAGTGTGCATTGCGAGCTCCACCTGAGTGCAGCCGGAGCAGAAACGCTGCCAGACTGACGCAGTGTTTGCCACTGAGCTGTGAAATCCAAGCTCCACTCCCTGGACATGCTCTGCCAAATTAAGTCAGGAGGAAGGAAGCGGATAACTCCCCCTTCCACCCACCTCTCCCTCCCCTCCCCGTCCCACTCAGAGCTTGGCCTTTATAACGAGGAATTTTCCTCCCGGGTAGGGAATCGATCCCCCAGACTCCAAAGGCTACGTGCAAGACACAGACTCCTGCTCACACATCAGTAATGCTGCTGTTTGCTAGTGCAGTGATGCATTAAGGATAACCACAAAAGCAGATGAGATATTTTAAGAAAACCAACCTATTTATAATTTATTTTTTTCAAATCAGCGTGTTGGCTCTCTGCTGCAACACTTAGCTGAGTCATTGCATGTCGTGTTCAGAGGTGAATGCCAGTAGATGTGTCACCAGAGATCTTGCTTAAAATTCTAGCACGGTTATGAGCAATCAAGAGGAGCAAGAGACCTGAAACTGTAGAAGACATTGACTAAAAGTATGGCCTGGTACAGGTCACAGCTGACTGAGCCATTTCTTGGGAGACTCACTGAGCTGGCCTTGGTGAGAGACTTGGCAGTGGGGCCTGCTGGGGAGGACACCAAAAAGTGAGTGGATCCCATGTGGAGTGTGAAAGAGCAAGTGTTCTTTGGGCAATGGGCCTTCTGGAAAAGGCAGTTTGGGGAGCTGTAAGCGAGGAAGCTGCTCTGTGCTGGCCACATTCTGGGAACCATGTTTTCAACCACACTTTGCACAGAAATACAACCACTTGTCAAAGAAACACCTGGCTCCATTGTCAAAATCTCCAAAAGAAACAGTTTCCAAGAGATGGATCACTGGCTCACTTCTTGGACCAAAGCATAGCAATAATATAACCAAGCCATGCCAGCTATTGCCCGTCCCCCGAATTCACCAATTTTAAGCCCAAATAATGATTCATCCAAAGATTTAGACTTCAGCCTTCCTGCTTTGGACACACCTTCCAACAGCAGAGAAGAGGGGACTATGCTACTTCTGAAAGCCCTCCTTTACAGCTTTCCCCTCAAACTCCTACTCCTGCACTGTGTTTGAGAGCCTTGACCCTTCACATCTGCTGTGACCAATCCTGGCTTGGTGCAAGGCCCCCAGCACCTCCCGAGAGAGATGCTGATAGCCAGTCCCTGTGAAATGTGTTTCTCCATTGGCCCTGCTGGATAGCACTTGTGGCAGACACAGAGGGGAGGATTAAATAGGCTGATCTACTTGAAATGAATAATCCTTATTAAAAAAAGCACTTTTCTTCTAGTCAGGGACAAAGCTGGACCAAACCCATCCTCTTCCCTGGTATCAGAGAACAAGAGGTAGAGGCCTGGGAATTACTGTGCTGTGTTGCATGAGCCGAAGGGTCATATTTCAAAATACAGATTTTTTTTCAACAAGCCTTTGTGAAGAGAACGGAGGGAAAGAAGGATCCATGTAGAGCCTTGTCCTCAGCCAAACTAACCACCCATTCATGAAATCCACAGCCCAGGCCTTGAAACCACTGTTCTAAACTGCTGAGAATAAAAATAACATGATAAAATTTGCTTTTGTGTCAAAGGATCCTGTGAGATTCTGTAGGTGGGAGCAAAGGGTGGAAGAATAAGGAAGAGTCTTAAAGATAATTATTTTTATTATCAATTGCAAACCACACTTCTGGCTTAAAAACTGTGATCTGTTCAGCACCAATACTGTTCAAACATCATTTTCATTCTTGTTTTTATTATTACTATTTTTTCCACTTTCCATCTTACTTGATTCCTGATTGTTCCCCACTTCAGTAGCCTGGCTTGTTATTCTATTATCTTCCTCAAGAGGCTTTTATGTGGAATCTGTAGGAGGAGATGGAGGCTTCAAGGGGGAACTCCTGCAACAAACCCTTTTCCATTATTTCGTTACTCCATTTCATGCACTTATTTATTTTACATAATAATACGCATGATATCAGGAGAAGCAGAAGAAAATAATACAGAAAGAAAGGCCAGAAAAATTAGTTATGGTTCAAGAAGCCTTAAAGTGAATGCCACGAAATGAGCCTTGGTTTTTTTCAACGTGCAAGTAGCCACAGTGGTAAATTACTTGTCATGGTTTTGCTGGACATCTTGATTGCTTCAGTTTCAGCGGGTCTGTGGACTGCATGGAAAAGTAGTTTGCAAACAACAAAGCCACATCCTAGCACTTGTCTCAGCAGACACTGAGTGAGGTGACCTTGGCTGCAGTGCCTCTCTTCATGCCAGGATGGCTGGGCACATTTAGCAGCATTTATTTGGGCGTGTCAGGAAACCAGCTCCCATGCTGGCTGAGGAAAGTATCCCTGGGGGACAGAGAAGTGTTATCCCCATTTTACAGGTTAAAAGCTGAGACAAAAAATAGTTTATTTGTTTAATTTGAGGCAAAGCAAGAAACCTGTGGGAGGACTGGGGAGCACCCTCAGTTCCCAGCCCCAGACAGATGGCCAAGCCAGCAGCACCACTGTTCTTTCACTCTGAGCTTTCAGCAGCAGAGAAGCATAAAGTGAATTTACTTCTGCATATGAGCAGATGCTGGTGGGGAGATTTGTTTTCCTGTCCTTTTTTTGCAGTCCCTGCCTAGCTCTGCTGGAGGCTAAGTGAGATAAAATGCTGAACCAAAGCTGCAACACCCACTGATGCAAATTGTTCTTGGCCAGTGCTCATGGCCACCTTCATTTTCTGCAGAGAAAGGATTGTCTGGTGTTCAGACACGAGAAACCCCTGAGTTTCCTTCAGAGCCTGATAATTTCTCCCAGCCCAGCTTATGTGTAACAATTGAGCAGCCAACCAAAAAGTGATTTTTCTAAACTTTGAATACAGCCAGCCTCTCAGGAGAGCGTGGGGCACTGTCCTGGCTTCACCCAGCGCTTGGTGGCCTGGTGAGGCTCAGTTGTTCTGAACAGCAAAACTCCTTGCAGAACCAGCTACAAGGCCATCCCTACGGGATAATGCAGCTTACTCACTTTTATATTCTCAGTTTTGTATTAAATTGCAACACAGACCCCATTGACAGACAAATTAGCCAAGTCAACATTTGAAGGATTCTCACTGCTAATGATCTCTGGTCCATGAAGGCAAACCTGAAGACTTCAGGCTATACAAAACACTGCAGATGAGGAACCCAGCTGTTGATACAGCTGGCATCAATAAGTATTTCTAACGCAGAGTCCAAAAAGATCTGTGTATAAAGTGCACTGCTGCAGAGAGAACATGCAGAAGTCAAGGGCTGTGCTGTTTACCTAAGTTTGTTACTGAAATCTCCCTCAGTCCTCCTCACAGTACACATAGCCCAGCCTACTGGGACTGAAGAGTCTGCAAATGCACATTTGTTAACACAAAAGATTCCCTCCAGCAGAGACAACACTGTGGGACTGCAGCCACGTGGAGAGGAACAGCCACACGGGGGAATAGACAATGATGGTGAAAGCAGACCTACCACAGGCAGGAAGGCAGGGGAAGATCCAGGGCACTAACTTAAGGATATGTGAATATTCAGTGCAAAAGGTAAAAAAAATAGGATTTGAGCTTTCTCAGAAAACACATCTCAAACATGTTCATGGATGTTTGAGACAATGAATGCAATGTCTGAAGAGGGGGGCTGCAAGTCCATTCCTCCCCAGCTGAGCCCGGGGCTCCACCACTGCCATCAGACACCCCCAGGGAATGGACCACTGGGGTCCCAGGACTCTGTCCAAATACTTCAGCTTCATGGCATGGCTGAGGTGCTAAAGAAATGCTGGGAAATGCCTTGGCTAGACTGGACTGAATTATAGACCCAATGAGTGGAGTGAGGCAGACTAAGACAGGAATCAGCTCCTTTGGGTAGAAACCAAGGAAAGACAGAGATCCAAATTGCCAATCCAAAGGGCAAGGTAAGGGCACAGTCAAAACCCAGAGAAGTAAGGGAGATAGATGGACTCCAAGCAACCAGCTTGTAAAGTCAGGTAGTGGCCATGGCAAAGTTGAGAGGAAAGGGTCAGGTCTCAAAGAAGGCTGGAAAAGGCAGACCTTGGATGCTGAATTCCAGGGTAATTCAGTGCCTGGGGCAAAACAGTCTTAGGCAAATAAGTCAAAAGCAACACTGTGCCAACAGCTATTTTAGGTGGTGGAAGTGGTTGGGTGGATGCTGGAAAGCCTTTCTCCTCTGAGCAGGTGCTTTTGTGTGCTTGCTCCTGTTTGACCTGCTCCTGCCTGGGACCAGTGAGGCTGTGATACACTCTGAGACTGAATCAGGCTCAGCAACCTTTACCCGTCCAGTACAGACAAGGGATTTTTGAGGACTGATTAGCAAATATTTGCACAGAGCTTTAAATATGTCATGGGCTTGGTTTAACTAGGCTTTACACTGCTGTACAGGGATGTGCAGGTAAAAAAAGGAAGAGTCGGAACATGTTGTCAAACAGGGACTTAGCTGGCTGGATTACAGAGCTGGACCTGTCCTCTTATCCAGCTTCATAGAAAGTGTTTACAATTAAGCTGAAATGTGTGCTAAAGACCTCACTCTCCAGGTCACAAAGCAGATTTGCTACACCTTTGGGAAGAGCCAAAGCTTTTTGGGGGCTGCAGAACTTGGATACAGTGAGTCTGGTTCAGAAGTGATGTTGGAGGAGCTGTACCAGGACTTTCTGGTCTCCGTAAAGTGAACGCCAACCCCACACAAGCTGTTGCAAACTGGTACCCAGCAGTGTCCCAAGCACACATGGGTGTGAAGGAGCTGTAATTGCTCATGGTTATATGGTTTTTAAGAAGATAAGCAGAAAGAGCCATAAGAAAGTTCCAGGGCTGTTCACCACCCTTGTACTGGCCAGACTGGACCTCATCTCTCACTGAAAGCCTGGTTTCTCCTGCCTTTTTTGTTCCCTGCTTCCACAGCCTCATTCAGCATTGATCTCAGGACATCGCCTCCTCACTGCTTGCCTCCTGAGGCAAAAAGCCCTCTCAAGGCCTTGCTCAGCCCCACAGGAGTGTCCGTGAGGGGACTCATTGCCTGCCCCCCCCAGCAGTCTGCCTTCCCTGGGGACTTCCTTCAGCTGTTACCTGCACAGGTCTGAGTTACACCTCACCCTCCTGCTCCACCATGATCAAACCAACAATGGATGATGCTGAACAGGATGGGAATCCCTCAGGCAGCAATTGTTCCAGCTAATGTTAGGGAATTAATTACCCTTCACCTTCCATGGAAATGAAAAGCACCCCTTACTGCCCACTGGTAATTGGGAAAGTGGGATAAGTTTGATGATAAACAGCAACATCTGTATCTTAAAACAGAAATTATCACAATAAAAGAGGCAGTGGTTCCAGGACTGATGCCTTGAGAGGCCACCTAAAAACAGAGACTAGACAAGAATGAGAGAATAAAGGTGGGTATTTATTTGAAAGGCCTTCAAAGGTACACCCTGGGGAGCCAGAGGCTATTGCCAAGGTGGACCTCAATATGGACAAGAGGTCACGAGTTCTTCACACTTTTATAAATTTGGTTCATTTGCATATCAGCATAAATTCTCCTATTAAAGCTTCAGTTAATGATGTAATTTCCCCAAGCTTGCTCCCCCTTCAGAAGCTTTTGGTTTACACATTTTGGGCCTAGGACGGTCTGAGTGTCCCTGGAGAGCAGGTCTGGAGGGGTTTGTTATGTCTACCTAGCATGAGAGAGCAGAAGTTAACAGGCTACAAGAAACCTCAGAGTTACACACTAGGCAGTACAGGATTTGAAAGATATGAAAGCTAAAACCGAAGGCATCATTCCCCTCTGGCTTTGGTACATGCATTTCCCTTGCCCTCATGCCCTGGCCCACTACACCCCCATGGCGTGGCTCCATACAGATGCTGCAGCTCCAGCTGTGGGGAGCAGACAGTGCTGGGACACAGCATGGCAATTTTGGGCTTTTAAAAGCTTCTTGCCTTGTCTTTTTCTGTGGCAAAGTCAAGTACCTGACCCAGAGGCCCTGCAGTCTGTCTCCATGCTGACAAGCCTTCCTGAAACAACGTGAACTTCAAAGTTTGGTAGGAGCCAAATTACTTCCCCAGTGCTTCCCAGAGCGACTAGATTAGTTAAGAGGAGAGACGTCAGCACTGTCATCAAAGGGCACAGAGTATCTCACAGGGGACCCCTTAGCAGGGAAAGAGAGAGGGAAATGTGGGAATTTCTGTCTGGGCTGAGTATCCACTTCATCCCCCTGTCATCAGAGGGAAGAAGGGGCAGGGGAGAGAGAAACAAAGCTGGTAATTAGCTCACTCTGGTATCCCAAGATGATTGCAGCTCAAAGTGTTTGGTCAAGACCTTGGTAGACGCTTTTTCACCGCACCAGACAGTGTGAAAGAGGACAAATGGGTGAGAAAGCAAGCAAACTGGAGAGTACATCTCATTGTTCATTAAGTGTCTGGTGCTTAGAGTAACAATTTCTCCAGCTGCCTCTGGATGGAAGAGGCACTTGTGAGCATTAGGAGAGAATCCTGTAGGTAGCACCTTAATGAAGCCAACACACTGCACCAAGGAAGAAGAACAAGGAAGAGAAGAAAATTAAAAGAAGGAATTAAGCTTAGTGTCTCACTTGCATGGCTAGAAACTGGACCAAAAACCCCAGCAGAGCTGGCTGGGCTAGGGCTCCGTTTCCATGGGAGACAGCTGACAGGAGATGTCTGGCCAGCAATGAAACCAGTTTCCTTAGAAATCAGAGGAAAGCTGTTCTACCTCTCCCCTACCCCTGAAAAAAACCCCAAAATCTGACTGTGCTCTTGGCTTTGTTGTTGGAGGTAGATGTTCTCAGTAGAGTATAAGGGGAACATCCTGCATTTCCTCTGTGTGGTGGCAGCTCTGTGCTCTGCCCACCACTGTGAATTCAGTGTTCAGAGAGAACCTGCCCACAGCTCTCCGTGGATATCAGGGGACTGGGAGCTGTGCCAACCCCTCAAGGAAATCCATGTGCCATCATGGGCTGGGTCCTGGCTGCTCTGCTCTGAATTACATCAGGTTTCTGAGACTGTTGGTGAGAGCTGGCAGACGGTACAGTGCCCTACCCAGGGATGGCAAAAGCCATCCCCACTCCGCCACTGGCTCAAGGAGTCATTGCATTAAGTTTTTAGGGGCAAACACACAAAGGCATTGACCTGCCTGACTCCCACATAGGTGCTGAGAACCTGTGCAAATCAGTGGAAATTCTGGACATCATTTTCCTCATGAGGCACTGCCCTGCCTGCTTGTGCCAGTTCATGGCCTCGGTTGCCCCACAGTGCATTGGGAGAGGGCACAGCTCCCTGCTCCTCTTCAGTCTGGGTAATTGTGTGCTACCAGGGGGCAGGATTAAATGTACACATGGAGATACTGTTACTCTGTTCCTTCCAGACCCGATCTGGGTAGGAAATCTGAGTGCTGAGCCAGTTGTGAATTCTCTCCTACGCTGCCTGGCAGAGAGCAGGAGCTGATGTCAAGTAAACAGAGAGAGGATGTCTGTAAATTAAGGGAATTCTGAGAAATGTTTTAATACAGAATAGCAGAAATTGCCTTCTCCTTCATAAACCATCCTAAGATGTGTAGCTCACAATGTGTGATAGAGACAGGTACAAATGCCTCCGTGCACTCCGGTTTATAAGTGGCTCTGTAACAGGTGTTATCATTTTGTCTGCTCAGTATTTTAACATCATTCATTTGTGCCATTGCAACGTGGCACAACAACGCATCTTAGAATAATTTACTGTGAAGAAGCAATTGCTATGAATCACATCATATTGTCATTATGAATAAAGTACATCCACACGCTGTGCCTTCAAGGAAAGTGTGGAAGAGACGTGCTCACCATTCAGCTTCTCACAGCCCCGCATTTGCTTTTCTCCTTTCATTTCAGTTGTTCTCAATCTGCCCCTGCACAAATAATCACATCCCAAGGCTCAAAGAGGTTTTTTTGCCTCCCTTTTATTCTTTTTTTTCTTTGTTTACCAGTCACAGAGTCTGTCTGACCATGACTTATGGGCTTTCTGGAGCAAAGAGTACAGCTGCTGGTGCTTGTAGATGGATGCTTTCGTGACTGACTTAAACAGAATCACAGAAAAAGTCAGGTTAGATGGGATTTCTGGAGGTCGCCTTTACCACCTTTCCTCAAAGCAGAGCTAACCTCTTTGCTACCAACTTTCTAGTACATCAGCCTGAGAAATTGAAACCTGCAGGGACTTAGGAAAGATGAGAAGTGGAAGGAAAATCAGAAGAGCCCTTCACACTCAGACACATGAAGGTCAAGGCACAGTCTGTAGGTTTGGGTATGCTGATCCTGTCTCTGCTTGCTTCACAGTGATGGAGAACATGTATTTACTGAATGATTAATTAATTAATTAATTAATTAATTAATAGAATGCCAAACCAAGGAATGCTGATCTCACCCAGACTAGGAATATGACCTTGAGACTGCAAGAGCTTCAACTTTCAAGACACAGCCTTCAATTCCTTCTCTTTTTTCAAAGTGCACTCAGATTTCTCAGTGCTCGACTTTTAGTCAGAAAACAAATGTTTTGTCCCAGTTCCATTTCTGAAACACGTCCCCATACTTTGAGTTTTCTCTGTCACAATTGGAGAAAAAAAAGGACCAAACAGAAAGCAAAAGACAATTTTAAAACCTCAGAAGCTGACATAAAACAAAATTGGTATTTTCTCCTCCAGTTTCACTTTCTTAAGTCATTGTTCTGAGAGATCATCCTGATATTTTTTATTTCTCTTCCCCCTTTCTATTTCATTTTCAATCTGGTCTCTCTCTCTCTGACAATTCTGCCTGGCTGCTATCCAACAGGCCTGTCCAGTTTCTTCTTGTACAAGCATATAGCACAAAAGAATACAAAGAAGACTGAAAATGCAATTATAAAACTGTCTCTTCCACCCAGGCACAGATTTTTTAGACAGCAACCTCCCTTTCAGCACAGTTGGAAGGAAAAAAAAATGTAACTAAAGCCCTTTTGAGCAATGTCATTATTTATTCTGGATGAAATGTCCTGCAGGAAACTTTAATTAGACCACATGTATGATAAACTAACAGAGCAGGCTGAAGGAAAAAATTAAACAAATAAAAAGGGTAATGGTGCAATTACCTATATTCCTTAAAGCTGTAACTCTTGGAGATGAGCCCGGTTTATTCACAGTTCAGGAGCTGAAAATGGGACATGCACATTGAGGTTGAAAGTGACACAAACACACACACACAGTTGTCACTAAAACAGCTTTTCACTGGATATTTGGGCTTTTGAACTAAAAGAAAATACTGTAAAATAGCTCATTAAGAACAAGAATTTTCTGGGAAAGCAAAAATCTAGGTTCTTCAGTTAGCACAATAAAAGATTTAGAATCACGGGAGTGGAAATCTCCCTGTCAGAACTGCTGTGAAATAGAGTTACATGACTCTGTGCATGTGTGTGTTTGTGCATATCAATACATGTACAAGCATATGTGTATTTGTACAATGGAGTATTTATTTTATGAAAAAACTTTTTCAACTATCAGCTAAATTGTTTAATTGCAGAAAAGTAGGCAAAAAGATTTGTCATAAGATCAGCACTGTCTGAAAATACAGTATCAGCAATTAAAAGAAATAGCCAACCCACCAACTGCTGAGCAGCAGTCTATAACCCATGCTGCAACGTTCTGCTGATGCCTTGTGCATCCTTCTCCAATACTCATAATAAAAAAAGTATCATTCCAGACCTCAGGTGAACATCCCTCAAGTGTTCCCTTCTTAAATGGTAATATTTATAAGCAAATATATGGCAAAGAAATAGAAAACATTGAAGAAAAATGAAAACTCAGGAGGGGACTAAGAGGTGGGCTGGAATTTGCTGGACTTTGTTATTGATGAAGAGACAACTGTGGAGTGCAGTTTTAATTATATACAGCATTTCCTGTATTTCCCTGGGAAAAAAATGGGTCTTTTCATTTGGCTCCTGCACTGCGAACAGAAGACAGGTGGAGGGCCAAAGCTCCTCTTCGGGTATTCAGCCACCTTTAAACATGAGGAGGGACTGGTGAGCTCTGCAGAGAGTCATGCTCTAGCTGGCTGCAGCTCTCACCAGCACTGTGCACGTACCCTGACAGGGGCCAAGAAATCCAGCAGCAAAAGCAGAGCTGAGTCTCCTGGTCCCCGATCTCTTGGGGATCTGTTGTGATGAGACTGCCATGCAGGCATCTTCCTAGCTAGTTGTCTTTCAGATGGAACGAGGTAGGGCAATTGTCACTGGATTTTAAGCCATTGTTTGGGAGCAGAAGGCTTTTGAGATCTCCACTGAAGTACAACTGAGCTACTACAGACTGATGCCAAAGATGGTTGAGGCAATTTGATTTACAGAGAGAGAAATGTAAGCTTTTGCTGAAGACAAACTTCCACCATTGCAAATGTGGCAGTTTTCCATGAGTTCCCTCTCATGGAAAGGTTTGATTGCCTTTTAGGCATTTAGGGAACAGCAGGTAAAAAACATAGCTGTTACTTCTTTCTTTCTTGGCTCCTGAAATTTAAATGGTCTATGGGACCAGCGTTGTCCAAAGCATGTGGAGGGGTTCAGATTTCAAGTGCTCTCAAAGAACAGAAGTATCTGCATTTTGGATTCTGACTTCTGACCATCTGTCACTTTTAATGTACTGATAAAAATAGAGCAGCCCCTTGACACCCCACATGTCCAGCCTTTTCTGTAAGCAACTTGTTGGAAACATATCATTTTGGGCATCCTATTTTGGTCTATGCAGCTCTGGGTTTTCTCTGACTTTCCATTCAAGAATGGAAGACAAAGATCTCATCCTTTCCAGATGGCTCAGAATAGTTTTGTGAACTTACAGCAGTGCCTTGGAGACACCTGGGCGTCTGCACCTCTGCATCCTGACATTCCTTTGTGTGCTGCACGGGAACCTTTGGCTTCGTTTAACCGAGAGGCAGCAGCAGAGGAGGCTCCAGGGAAGAAGGGCTTTGGGTTGCTTCAAATGTCCTGCAGTCCTTACTCAGCACAGCATCTGAGCCTGTGCTTAGGGATAAATGTGTGCTCCAAGCTTCACTGCTTTACCTAAGGTTTAATCCTATCGGTTTAAGCATATGCTTATGAACTCTGGTGAATTCAGTCCTTGAACTCACAAGCCTATTTCAATGGAGAAAAGGCAAAGATCTTAATTAATTTAGTAGAAGAAAGATAGGGCTTCCAGCCTTCATGCAAATATCCCAATTCAAAGAGTAAAAGGGAATTCAAAGAAAAGTTCAGAAAGGATCTGCTCTGTCAGCAGCGTTGGCTCCAGCTACTGTGTTTTTCAAAGTATACCATGAATGTGGTGTATTAAAACATAGTTAACATACAGGCACATTCATTGGATGTGCATGCAATGTGCTTTCCTATTACACATGGATTTCTGTCTGTGATAAGCATAATGTGCACTGATGGAAGGTGGCAAAACCTGAAGGGATCCTGACTTATCAACCACAAACATCTGGAGGAATCAGAAGCTGAAATCAAAGGATAATAATATCTGCATTTGTAAATGGACCTGTCACGTGCATTAAATCAGAGGCTGTGTCAATCTTGTTGCCACTGGCCTATGGCCCACCACATCTCACCTTCTCAGACACCTTTAAGGAGGGAAAGGGGGGAAGATGCATCCCACAGGAAGGCTCCTGGGATGACCCGGTGTGTGCGTGCAGCCTGGAGGCTCGGCAGTAGCTGGGGCTCACTGCATTTTGCACCCTCTGCAGAGGCACCGTGTTCATGGATGTGGAGACACAGTCTGCCAGGAGGACCACCCAAATCCCAGCTCTCCTCTCCCTCCTGGGATGACTTTTGTCTGAGCCAGTCGTTACACCACCCTCGTGGAAATACAAGCAGTTAGACCGGCCTGTGTGCCAGTACCCCTTCTACACACAGCGGTCACAGGCACACCATTCTGCACTGATGCAATATTTCATGCTAATCCACCTTGAGAACACCTGAAAGGGCTTAAATACGTGTACTATACAAGCACCCCACTGAGACAGTGGGAATAGGAACAGACCTGTAATTACCAAGTAAAGACAATGAAATCACACGTACTCCCGCCGCCTGTGGTTCTAAATGAGGAGAAGTGTTAGTTACACTGTTGTATTTCTATAGCATCTGAGGAGAAAAAACAGAGGGTGTAATGAGCTACCAGACTTGTGATAAGCAGAATTAAAGTGCATTCACAATTTACCCCGGTTCACCACTCCGCAAGGAGGGACGCAGAGGGAAGCACAATTAAAGTTTTGCACTTCCCTTTAATTTGGGGAACAAAGAACATGCCTGAGAGAACAATTTTGTGCTGTTTCACAGACCTCAGCCATTTGCCACCCCCATATGGAAAGATGGAGAGAGAAAAGGTGTGCATCACAGTGGCTGGAAACTTTTGCCATGACATTTCAGAAGATCTGAATCTGGGTGGCTTGGGCTGAATTTTAATCACCAGGTGCCTGCTTTGCCCTGTGGAAAGGAGGAGTTCATAGGACTGATAGCAGAGCTGCTGTTTGAAAGACATCTGCGGAAAATGTCCCTTTCTTCTTACATAGACTTAAGAAATCTTAAGGACATGAATATGAAAGTAGGATGGTGAAAGAAACATATTCCCCAAAGTAGGTTCCTCCATGAAGGCTCTCCTGAGGGGAAGACAGGGGTTTTTTTTCACGTCTTTTAATGCTCCATTTTCAGTACTTTTAAAAGAGTATTGGTTGTGAAAGTTTTTTCTTTGTTCACCTCTTTGATTATGATTGGTTTGGTGTTATGTGGTTGGGAGTCCTTTTGTGGTGGAAAGGTCTTTCCAGAGAGGATGTTGCTGCAGTGTTTACTTCGGATGCTCAAAGTTTGCATTCAGAAACATCATGCAGCCTTTTCACTGGGGACCCAGACTGAGGCACAGCTGATTCAAAAGCTGTCAAATATGCATTTTCTTATAGGGCAAAATCATAGTCCACATTATCTTACTCATTTTATCAATAGGGCAGTTCGTTTGAAGCATCTTCTTGGGTCAGTGGATAAATATTTTAATTCTTTCCTGAGATGGAGTGGGTTAGAGAGGACAATTTATAAGTAATAGACTTCTGAATGGAAACTTTTGTGGATTCAAAACTGATTTTCTGACACTAAAACTGCGCTTTGGCCTCATTCTAAGGCAAGAGCGTTAATCTCTTCTGGACAGACAGGCCCTTTGGAAATCATTCACTTAGAAGGAGAAGGAAAAAAGCACCCTGAAAGCCATTTTCTTTATTCACAGGAACAGAATGTCATGGAGAAAATGATGAGCAAGTGTGTGTGTAATCATGTATTTATTTATCTGAATCCCACGCTGCAAATTTTGTAGGTACAGAAAATGATGAGAAAGATAAGGTACTGAAGTGATTGTTTAAACTGAAATTGAGTCTCACCCACTGCAGAGTTTGAATTAAACAAAAATAACCCAAAGCAGCAGTGTAATAACCTTAAGTGAGCCACTTTTTAAGCAGCTTATACATAATGGAATTCTCCCAGCTTTTTACAAATGTTACGCATATGTTCAGATAATCATCGAACTGATGGGCTTTCCTCACAGATGCCTGAAAATAAATGCTGATCTCAAAACCTGAGTGTGGCTTCTTTCCTTCCCCTGTACATCCAGCTTCCACACGTTGTTCTTTATCCAAGTATCTAAGTGCTTTCAGGAGACCAGAGCGTCCTGGTTTTATAGATGTATAAATATGTTTTATAGCCACTATAGGGATTTCTATGCTACAATACACTAATGGCTCACCCAAGCAAGGTACTGTGGCCATAACAGTGCTGGATGTTTCAGTGCATAGAAAGGCTCCAGTGTCTCTCTGAACTAGGTAACCTATAAATTGTGTAATATTACCGGTGCTGCCTCATTATTTTCTTCTGGTGAGTGCCACTGTAGAGATAATATGCCAAAGAAATAATAATTCTTAATTGTTAAGTACCATTTTCAGATTCAAAGAGATGGAGTAAAAGCAAATAGCAACCTAGGAAAACAGAATTGGAAGATAAGGAGAAAGACTGTTACAAGGAAATAGTTATGAGGCAGAAGTATAAATCCTGTTACAGATGCGTCTGAAAACAGGGCTCCAGGCAAATCTGGTCTGTGCAGACACCAAGGACATTTAGATTTGGATTTAGGGAGGTGGACTCTACCTATCATCTCATTAGCCTATGAAAACAATTATAGCAGAACTATCTTGATTAGCCTATCCCTGAAAAAAAAGCAGGAACAACCCATTTTCTTTAGATCATCTACTCATCTGAGAGGCACAGGAAACACCTGGATCTAGATGGCAGCACTGGGGACATTGCTGAGAAGAGATTTGGGCCAGGTGGGTGGCAGCAGCAGCAGCAGATCTCAGAAATGTGCTCCTCCATGATCTGTTATTAAACATTTTCCAAGCAGCACCGAGCTGCTCCTTCAGCTGAACTCGCTGCATCCTCGGCTACGAGTCTCATGTGCAGCAGAGCAGCCAGCAAGTGACAGAAGGCAAACGTGCTGCCTGTGCTGATGCAGCCTCTTTCTATCAAAGGGAAAAGTGCCTGGACTTGAAAGAGACTCCCCGTGACTGAGTAACACAGTGTCGGTTCCTCTAATGAGTGCCGATCTGGAGCGCGTGATGGGTAATTAGTGACTTTGATACCTGTGGGGAGCAGGTCATGATTTTCCTGTCAGGAGCTTCAGTGCACGAGACACATCATTACTCCACTCAGTGCTGATTATTACCATACCTGCTCAGTGCAATTTCATATTGCTTTTGGGGAGAAAAACAAAAATGCTGTGAAGAGTTGGAAGGGTTTCTCTCCCCACCCCCCTCTCCCCTTTCTCTCTTTTTGTTTTGTTGAGGAAAAGGAGAGCACCTCTGTGTTTTCACACAAAATTGTCCCTCTTATAAGAAGATGAAATTGAGGGATGGAAAGAACCTGACAAGTATCCACTGAAAACAATTCTTTAAAGGAGCAAAACACATCCACAATGCACCTGTATCAGTAGAGATCAATAGAAGATGATGTTACTGTGATATCTGTGTACGCATTTGCCCATCTTATGTGTCCAAGATAGGAACAACATGTTCCTGTTAAATACGTCTCAGGAGACAGAGGAATTCAACAGACCTTCCCAGTTCTCCTAATAAAATCCTGAAGGAGTCAGAAAGATAGATGAAAAGAAAACAAAAAAAATGTTAGAAGAGGGCTAGGTTACATCCTTGGGAAAGATGAAGTACTTCCAGTGGCCACAGTTCAGAAATACCCTTTAACATGTAGGCCACAGTTCTTCTGCTGAGCTGTGATGGACCACTGAGCATCCTCTTGTCTCCTGGTGTCTGGGAAACACTGGCCAAGCTCCAGTGGAGATGTGCAGTGCACATATAGCTGGGGATGCAGGACACACACCGGGCTGCACTGGGATCTGTGGCACTCATAAAGGTGGAGTGGCTAATTAAGGCACTGAGGCCGAGGGCTGATTTTGTTACACCCATATCTCAGTACAGTGCCTAATTCAGTAAATGGCTCTCAATCACTTTCTTCATTTTAAATACAGTGTGAACTCAATCTTTTGCAAACATGGGATGAGAGGGTGCAGGAAGAGATTAACGCAGAAGTATTTGTGCATTTGCCATGGCTCATGCATGCTCGCTTGGTTAAATAGCTTTTCCTGGTGTGGAAATGCACAGGGTGATTTATTTCCCTTTCATAAATAAAAGATTTGGGATGGAAGATTGGCTATTTTCTTTTATACAAACTATGACATCCTAACGGCTGAAGCGGAGATCTGAGTTCAGCTTCCTGTGGACTGCTCTGACTTGCTCTGATTCCGGCTCTGTGGGGAGCTGCTGCTGACATCAGTGTTTATGCAGCCCCTGGCTTGAAGGTTTTGGATACCTCAGCGTCAGTGGTGATTATTTTTCTCTCACAAGTCCCAGTAAATGGAAAGATAAGGTGGATTAAGTTACCTGTCCAAACTTCAGGGTAAGTATTAGGTGTAACTAGGAATGACTTCGAAGTCTCCATAGTCCCAGCAGAGTGCTGGTCCCACCAGGCTCTACTGCCCTTCTCCAGGCAGGAGCACATTGTGGACTTGTCATCATTGCACCTCACCCTTCTCAGCTAAACAAAAAAGCAGCAGAAATTATTTCCCCAGGATGAATACTGAGCAAGCAAGGTGAGTGTCACCCCAGACCACCAGCTCCTGGAGTGTCCCAGGGTGTCCTCACCTGGGAAGGACACAGCAGGTAAGGACTCAGCCTTTATCATCAGTTCCTTTTCATTTAGAGCACTCTGGTAGAAAAGTTTGATAGGGGAAATTTCACCTGCTGTGCAAACCAACTGCAGTTTCCAGGTTTGAAAGCTGGTCTCTTACGAGAGGTCCATTTCTTGTCTGGAGGAAGACTCTCTATCCCGAGTTAGAATCTGTGTTCAGAGTGTAGTTACACCTTCAGTTGGCTTTTCCTCCAGTGCATTCTTCACTTATTGCTTATTTATAACATCAGAGACATTAAACTTTTCCAATAATGATCCTGATAATTATAGCCATCTCACTCAGTCTTAACCGACTGGCGATTGCATCCTAATTTGGGATCAATGGGAAGTTAAAAGAATATACTTATTAAACTTAATAAGGATAAGTTACTAGTTAATGATGTGAAAATTATGTCACCAATAACTGTGTAATTACATTCTTATTAATGCATTCAAACATCTTGCCATTTAATTGGCATTTAACAAGCTCATTATAGCAAGATAATTAGATAGCCATTAATTGGTAAAACACTGATTGACGTGTAGTATGCTAATAGATGTCTAGTGTGGTATAGTAGTCTTGCTATATGGCAATTTAATGCTTTCATGCTCCTATCAATGATGTCATTTAAAACATACAAATGTAATGTATTATAAAGTGATTGTATATTTATTGGCAAAGTCATCATGACTGAATCGGAGTCAATGTATTATTTGCATACGTGTTTATCTTACATTTCAATACAACCTCTGCTGGCACTTGTAGGAACTACAATAAACAAACGAGTTCCTGGGATGTCCTTTAATCCCTATCTTGCAAAACAAAGCAGAAGTGTCCAAGGAGTGGTGACCAATGTGTGGCTCTTGAAGCACATCTGAACTGAGCCCCCTGACCAAAAGAAAGGCTTTGCTGCATAATCCTGGGCCTGGTAGAAATAAAACAGCACCAGTCACTGGAGTGGCATCATCAGCATGCCCAGGGATGTAGGTGTGTGTTCAGCACCACCCAGCAGGGAGCTGGTACCCCATGGGGAACTGTTGTCACCACCCACCCGTGGGTCACCACCAGAGCATGGCTCTCTGTCAGTGCTGGTGGCCTGAGATTCGAGTTTGCTGCCTGTAGGATCAGGAAGTTGGTGCTTCTCTTCTAGGAGTTATGGTGCCTAAAAACCTTGTAAAAGTACAAAGGCAAAGCCTGGACTTTCCTGTTCTGAAGTTCTGACTGCGTGTTGCTACCAAGGAGGCTTGAGGAGTGTTCTGAGGTCTGCCTGGAGCTGTAATTCTGTTGATGGCTGCTAAGCAATGTACAAACATAAAGACCAACCCATTATCTTAATTATCCTTCCCTATATCATCCCTGTGACAGTTTGGGGTTTTGTGACACTCAGAAGATGATCTGGAATTATGTGCTGTCTGCTTGATGCTAGAGCTTGTTCACATCTATATAACACATACCTCTCTTTTTTCTAAGAAGGTTGTCAGATGCGTTGAAACAGGACAGAGAGTTCAAGGATGTAATATTATTATTACATGCATTACACTAGCAGCTAAAGGTCCAGCAAAAATCTGTTTCCCTTCATGCTGGGCACTGTATAAACACAGAGACGGGGATCCTGCCCTGCTGTCAAAATGGACTGGACGGCCAAAGGTCTCATGGTGGAAAGTCAATGTCAGGAGGGAGGAGAGGGCAGAAATTAATATTGCAATCTATGCTAACACATAGAGACAAAAAAGGTTTTGCAATGGTGCTCTGAGAAGTCCAAAAAGCAGAAAATGAATGTCTCACTGCTGCCTCAATGCCTCACTCTAAAACACTGCCCTGGGCAGCCTGTTTCCCTGGCATGTCTCACATCCCCAGGTCATGCAGCACTTGCAGCCCCTGGATCTCTCTTAGCACCCTAGCACAGCCTGATTGCCAACAGCTCTTCTGCAGCAGCCAGGCTGGAGATGTTCAGGCTCAGGGAGAGGAACTGCCTGGGACTGACTGTTCTCAGGGCAACAAGTGGGTTCGTTGTGCAGAACAGGAGATCTCGATTAAGCATAGAATCATATCAGAAATAATGAATTAACTTATAATACATTTCCCCAGCTACCGCAGGATTGGTCCCAATGGTGCATTAAGTGGAAATGATAATGTGAGTCTGACTGCAACGATGACGCGAATGTTGTTAATGTTCATATCCCCATTAGCTCAGGGGGGAGGGTGGAGTTTCACCTAGAATTTTGCAAACAGCATGTGACTGCTGTAACATTTAGAAGAATCCTTTTAATTCTCTTTCCATTATTTTTAATTTCAAAGACCAGGAGAATAACAGGAATGACTGGTTTGCTAAAAATAGCCATGATGTGACCATGGAGATACAAGCTTTTCTTGAGAAGACAGTCAGCACTGCAGGGTATACAACAGGGTGTTTTGCTTAGCCGTGGCATCATTCATCCAGATATAGGTAGTGAAAAAAGACTTGAAAAATGTGGTGTGTTTCTATTAGCAGAAAATTTTAGCAGGGCACTAGGGAGAATGTTTTGTTTCTTCCAGCCATCATGGTAAGAAAAGAGATTTAATGCATTGAGAAGTAAAGGGGACAGGTTGCTCTGAAAAAATTGGTAGTGCAAAGTTGTGGGTCAGCTGAGGTGCAGGGTGTGAAGCAGTGGGGGTGGAAGAGCAGTTGCAGTGCACAGGGATGGGACTGGGCAGCTGAGGATTTGTGGTTATTGAGAGAACTTTGCTTGGGCATATGAATGGGATGGATCGGAAGCGTGGATTGGATGGATCGGAGGACCATGCACAGATTTTAGATGGTGGCCTGGGGAAGATGGCTGGGTTGGGAAGAGATGTAGCACAATGTAGGTGGGCTACCAGAGCTTGGCCCACATGGTGTGAGTGGAACAGTAGGGGCTTTGGCTGGCAGTGGGGCAAGGCAGGGGATGATGGGTTTGGGAATGCCGCTGTGGCATGCTGGAATAAACCCTCTCACCATCCCCTTGGGCCCCATCTCTGGGAAAGGTAAATCCCAGTGCCACCACCCATGGCAAGTCAGCGAGAGAGCCTTTAACAAAATGCAAACTTGATCTGTAGGAAAAAAAATCTCTGTAAGTACAGGTCAAATAAGCCCAAGGGACAAACTTTCCTACAGTTCAGGTAACTTGGAGAAGTGCCCTTGAATGCAGAGGGAACACGCAGAGATGAGCAGAACAGGTTGCTCACCCTGGGGCGCAGTAATTCCTGTGTTTTCTCCAGCGCTCCTTTTTATTTTGAATTAGCAGCCAAGAGCAGGTAGGCAGCTCCTGAAATCATTTGCTTACAAGCCCTGATACCCATCTGGGATCAGGATGGAAATCAGATTAAGCTTGTTTGTGTGTTAAATGTTAGGGAAAAAATTACTTGTTCTAATAAGGGACAAGGGCGGGAATGTGCTCCCCAAAGTGGACAGCCCTTATACTGATCTGCCTGAGTCAACTCCGATCACACCAGACCGTTCCCTCATCACTGTGCTGCCTTCCCACCCTTCCAACTCGCCCTTTGCCTCCCACCACACAAAAAAGATGGGATTAAAGAAAAAAAAATACTCCTAGCAAAATGCCAGGGTTTTAAATTAAATTTAAAACAGTTTAATTGCCTAATTGCTCAGCTATTTTGTGCAGTTTATTAACAGAAGCAATTCTTCGGCAGTCATGCCAACATAGCAGAAAATTGGCATTTGAGCCAGGGGGAATTAAAGAGGCAGAGTGCGGAACTAAAACAAAAGAATGCCTCGAACCTAGTGGAACAGACATTTGAGGCTTTCATCTCATTTTTATCTCTTTCCCTAATCTGCTGTAGAAAGATCAAGGCTTGGTTTTGCTTTTTAATGTGGGAATGACAGTTGCTCATCACCACTGCCTTTGCATTTGGAAAAGTACTGGATTTCCAAGGAAATGAATGTTTAAGGAAGCAGCACATTTACAAAGAAAATAAAATGCAATTCTTGCCAATAATACTGGCATCTTTTAGAAGAGTTAATTCGAGGGCATTTTTCATAATAAACCTCACTGTTAAATATGCGTGTGTGTATTCAAACAAAACTAGCAAATCATCCATATAAATGAATGCATGCACTGACTGAATAGAAGAGATTAATATTCAGTTATAATATACTACACTCATCATATGCTCTTTCCTTACCAAACAGAGGAAAAATGAGAGGAGAGGAGAGGAGAGGAGAGGAGAGGAGA
>VZTI01003883.1:629039-665365 GCA_013397865.1 Struthidea cinerea | reverse complement strand
AAAAAGGAGAGGAGAGGAGAGGAGAGGAGAGGAGAGGGCAGTCATGATGCAAAATAAATAATCCAATATTTATTGCCTGTGAAAGAGAAATTCCAGTTGACTATGGACGATGCAATTGCTCTAATCTTCAGGGCTGCATCCAAGTACCCATCTGTGGAGCTCTTGGTATGTCCTTGCTGACGTCTCCTCTCTTTTCAGGGTAGGCAGCCATTTCGGAAGCTCTTGTCAGGTGTTCTATAGCAGAGATATTAAGAAGGGAACCCCAAATAAACTACTGGGACTTCGGTGTAATTTTATTTCCTATGTGTATAAAGGATGCAAACAACTCACTGTTTGGGGGCGGATTCCTATAGCTGTGATGACCCTACTGTGAGGCTCACCCTGCCTCAAACTGAGAGTCCTGTGCACAGCAGTCACTGAGATGGTGCCCAGGACAGCTTTTGCTATTGGTGTTAGGGTCAGGATTACAGCCCAGTGTATTTAAAGCAGACTGCTGGCCATGGTGCGGGTAACTGGAATATGCAGCTGCAGGAGTGGCGTTCACGAACTGAATTCCCTGCTGGTGTCTGGTAAATTGGGGCCACTTAAGAGATGACACATCGCAGGTGAAAGTGAGCCAGAGCAGAGCCCCTCATTCCTGTGTTTGAAATGCATTTCAAGATGCCCCTTTACATTTACGGGAAGGTCTGCTTGAAATAGCAGCTAAATCCTTCCAGCTGTATGAGCGCATCACGGTAAACAGATCTGTCCAGATTGCATTCATCCCGTGCAATTTGGCAGGTTTCCTGGGGAGACCCAGAGCAGCCCCCGGGTGTGTCCCCATCTCGGAGGGGCCGAGGCTGGGGGTGGTGATGAGCACGGCCCCGCCCTGCGGCGCTGCCAGGCACGGGGAGAGGAGCAGCCTCTGCTGCAGCATCGCGCCGGAGCTCCTGTTTCAGGCTGTCTGCCCCCACACCAACACACGCAGCACCAGCAGCTGGCGAATGATCAGTGCGTGACAATACCTGGGAATAAAAAAAAGGACAACACTTGCTAGATTTACGCTGAGCAGCGTGCCCAGTAAAAGTGTCTCTTCCGTGAGATAATCCTGATGCCTCCAGTGCTGATTGCAGAGTGAGAGAGAAATGCCAGCTGACCTCACTGGGGCTGAAGGCTCTCAGAGAGCTGATGGAATGATAACAACTTTATCCAGAACACTCAATGCCCTGTTTCTCCCTTAATTTCATCACTCAGATATCTCTGAGTACACGTTTTTTCCTGCACGTAGAAAGGGCATGCTTACACCGCACTGTGGATGAAGCCAGCTGTACTAATTATTCAGTCAGAGTAGTCTAACTTCTCCCTGTTTGAATTTTTGCAAACAACTCCACCTCATATGTAGTTCAGACAAAATATCTTTGATATATTTTGACATATGACATTTTAATGTATTTGTCTATCTGAAAAACTGACATTTTCCATGAGACACGGGTATTTCCTGTGAATAGACTTATTTAGGTGCTAACTGTTTGTTTCTGAAACCCAGTTTAAATGGAGAATGTTCACACTGGCTCCATTCTTTCATCATGTGGAGAACAGGTAAATTTGCCTTCTCTCCTGGTGAGCTTTTGTGATGCCATCTCTCATTCATGGTCTGCTTGTTTCAGCCCTTGGCTATAACTGTAGAGGAAAACAACATAGGTGACAGTCAAATCTCCATATCCTTGAGGTAGAAAACTGGGAATCATCAAGAGCAGTAGCCCTGGTGATATTCAAAACAATACCCCACCCACAAGTGGGTGGGATTTTAACCTAAAAGTGAAGGGGAAGCTCCCAGTTTTACCATCCATTCCCTGCATCCCCTGAAGGGATGAGGTGAAGCACACTGTTCTTCCAGTAACACACAACTGCAATTTCTTCTGGCTTTTTTGCCTCTTGTCTAGAAAAATGGTGAATGGGGCATTCAGCTTCCTATCTGTTCAAAGCTTCTGACACTAGGTGATGACCACACATCTATTTTCTCTCAGCCTCTGTTAATCTCGATGTACTGAGATGGTTTATCTCAAGCTTCGCCTTTGTCACTAAGAAAAAGTGCATTTTCCCACGGGAAAACACGTGCTTGAGCCAGGAAGCACCTGATGAGGGCAGAGAGATAAAAGTGCAGCCAGGACATGGAAAGTAAAGCAGCACAGGGCTGCTCTGTGAGCCACAGGACATCACAGCAGCACCAGGCACTGATAAGAAGCATGGGAAGGCATCCTAAGACCCGAAAGCTGAGCTATCTGCTGCCACGGGCCATCACCCAAGCTCTGTGTGCCGTGACATGTGGCACCTGCTGCTGTCCTGCTGCTCCTGCCAGACCCTGCGGGGTGCAGCGAAGGGAGCAGCCCCAGCTCTCCAGCATCCCCAGAGCAGACACTGCGGGGGATGGATCGCGGAGGCTCGGTGCGCTCAGGAATTGCTGCTCCTGCCTCAGTAACACATGAAAGAACGCCTTGATGCACCTGAGAAGAAAGAGTTTGCATCACAGCGAGCCGTGACCTACTTTTACAGCCCCTGCTGGCGCGGCGCGGCGCAGACACCGAGCGCGGCGCTCAGAGCCGCTGCCGGCGGCCCCTGCCCAGGGGAGAGCCCTCCTCAAACACGGCTCTGCCCGGCCGCCGCTCCGGGGACTTCCCAGCTATTAAACCCAGATCTCACGTAGCCTGCCAGCAGCCCTAAAGGAGCCTGTTTCACAATGAATTTCCACTGATTTTGACCCCTAATTCACTTTGATTCTCTTGACGATGCCGGCTCCCAGCCCCTGGAGGCGGAGGATGCTGGAGGATTCACACAGCAGCCGGAGACGCCTCACGGCCCCGGAGATTTCCAGCTGAACCGGTGCCATTCGCTTTCTGTGATGCAGTCCTTCTGCCAAGTGCACGTCCTGATTTTGTGTCCTCTAGGTTTGGCACCACTCATCTTGCAAATGCCCCACAGCACAAAGTCCACTCTTTTCTATGCTCCTTCTGTGATCTCTGTTTCGATTCAAATGTGTGTTTGGCAGAAGTCAAACTCCTCTGTGCCTCATGCCCCAGATGAGTGACCTAGAAAAGAGACTGCAGGTAACCCCTCAGACCCATCTTTTTACACCCCACGCCAAAGCGCAGGGCATGGATCACTCAGGTGCTTTTTAAGGATTGCTGAAAAATAATATTTCAGCTCACTGGAAATACTAAAAAATATGTATAGAATAGGTGTGGGAGATACAGCCCAATCCTCCTCCTTCTCATGGCAGTTTTGGTGAATAGAAAAGTTGACAGGCAAAATGATATTTCACTTTGGTTTTTCAGCTTTATTTAGTACTTTAAAACCAGTAAAAAGAGTATATAAAACATACAAACCCCAGAAGTTTCCTTTTTTTAGTCAGTGTTTTGAAAAAGAAGGAATTACTTTTATTTATTAATTGATTTCTCTCCACCTATCTGCAAAGTGATTCACCTGACCTGATGTGCCCCTCTGGGCTGAAAACCACCATGCTGGTCTGAAAATGATTGCTGGGTTTCCTCAGCTGGGTGCAGGTGTAACTACATCAATGAGTGAGAAATGGCTTTAGAGTTCCTCCAGAGCCTGGGAACTGTTGGGTGGAGAATGAAGCTGGAGGTCTTCTCTCTGCTCACTTTTTTTGTGTTTCTGCCTCTGAGTTTGTCTGAAGGGCACTGTCTCACATGGCTGGGATGGAACACCCCGCCAGGATGGTCTGGGAAAACCCTCCCACCCCACCACCCAGCGAGAGGGAACTGATTGGAAAAGGTGGGGTTTGATGTTTGTGCAAGCAGAGGTACTGAGAGGTGAGGTGTAATCTCCACTACAAATCTGGCTGAATCTCTTTTAAGGATAAAAGAGTGGAGTCCGTGCAGCAGGGAAGATCAAAGCACTGGTATTTAGATGTGGATTGTAACTGTGGAAAAGGTTTGGCCCTCAGGCAAATCCAGAATTAAGCTCTCATTTCAGGTTTGATGGTAACAAATTCCCACCAGTGGATCTGTGAGGTGCCCAACAGCCTGGAAAACACATGATCTGGTCCTGAAAAGCCAAGACTTTTATATCTGGGTTCCAAATGAAGGATTAACACTTTAGAGGAAAAAAAAAATTGGATTCAAGTATACAAATCCCCACCACCCACAGTCATAATAATATAGCTTATAGTTCAGTGGGGGGTTATGCTCAGGTCATGTCTCTGTCTTCCAATGTATCCCTTGGATGCAGAACAGGGAAAATAACAGCTCCTGCAAACTTCTCTGGTCACTGAAATTAACTGGAAAAATCAGATATGAATGCATGGCTGAATCCCACCTTCCAAAGTTACTGAAACTTCAAATCGTACCTGTATCCCAAAAGGAAATGTCAATATTGAGAAAATTTCCTAAATTTCAATGTTAATTTCATGTTTTTAAATAAAAATAATGGATAGTTAGTATGACAGCCCAGTAATTAAAAATACTTAGTTCCTATTGAAAAGGAAATGGGTTATGACTCTACACGCAGGCAATGTATCATTTCTTCTAAAAAAAAGACCCCAAGTGAAAATTTCTTTTAACAGAAATGGTTTCTTTGGCTAATCCACTTCTTCACTTTGCTGTGGCCAAATTGTTTTCCTGGGAGGAGTAGTATATGACACAGATCTGGTAGGGTGTTTTATTTTGGACCACGTAATTGCATTAATTGGTATGGCCAATGATCAATGTTAATTAAAAGGAAAAAAAGAAACAAACTACAAAGGCATACCATTTCAAAGCTTTCCAAGAAAATATTTGAGTAGTGAAGCCATTTTAGGCCTGTAGTTAACCCTTCCATCTGCAGCTCTGTCAAATAAATCCGCTGCTAGGCTTGTGCATGCACAGTGGCCCCATTAATTTTAACTGGTGCTATCATGGGGCCAGAGGAAGTAAAGAAGTGCAGTTGAGTGCAGTCATTCTGTCCCTCCCTTCCTCCCCTGAAATGATGGAGAATGGATCCTGACAGAAACACTCGGTATAACCCGGTGGACATCTTACTACAGAGACACAGTGGACGGGAAGATCCTTCTAGGAGGACACGTGGGATGAGCTCTTCCTGTTGCTAGACTCACTGAACAACTTCTCCTTGTGCCCTGCGGGTATCACATCATTAGGGCTCATTAAGGGTCTGTGAGGGTCTGTGATGAAAATCCTGACTTCTGTCAACAGGAATATGGACCGTGAAATACTGAGGGCCAGACTGGGGTAGATTCCCTTCCTTGCTTTGAAGCTGGCATATTGGCAGATTAGTAATGACCCGTGCTGAGTTTTGATGGCCTCAAGAAAGATGTGGTGCCTGTCCTGAGCCACTGAGAGACTGGAAACTTTATGGTTTGAACAGCTGTTTAATGCAGACCCTTTTGAATCAGTCATTTCCTCCTGCCCCAATAATCTTTCTTGCTAGGAAAACCTGTTGACTAACATTGTCAGAAGTGAATGTGTGCAGTGGGAAGCCAGGGATGCATCCATCTTCTGACAGTAGGAGCTGCTGTAGCATTGTACATGTCCCTGCAGACACCCAGATTAATGGTTTGACCTGGTTCCAAGAGCTAAAAAGTGTTTGTGGCAGAGGCTTTGTCACAAAAGGCTGCCAAAATATTCTGCCAGACAGCAATAAACTCAATTTACATTATAACTTAACACTTCTTTACCCCTCACCCTCCTGCCAAGTATGACAACATAACATGCAGGAGCCTGCAGCACAGTGTAGGAAAAACCTTCTAACGTTTTCAAGCACAAAATTCCTGTGAAAGACCAACTTGCTCTCTCGAAGAGAGAGCTGGAAACTTCTGGAAAGCACTTTTAGCATTGTCCTTTCCCCAGAAACAACCTCCTGCCTAGCTCCAGGTATGTACAAAAGACACTGAGCAAAGTCCCCGTGCTGCGTTCCTGCCGTTTCCATTATATCAAGAGACACAAAGGTCCTGGCTCATCTCATGTGACATGGCTCACGCTGTTTAAGAAGTACAAAAGGAATTTCAGTCAATGATCGGTGAAGTTTCCTCTTCAGTGGGGCAGGTACACACTCATGTTAAGCGCTGCAAAGCATTACAAACGATTTTGTTGCTTGTGTTTCTATCTGTATTTAGACCTGAATTAACCAGCACTTCAGAGTATTTCTGAACTTGAGAATATTTTACTTGGTTCCTGAAGAGCAAAGCCAACAGTTCCCATTAAGGAAGCACAACAGATGTCCAGAGGACACAACGAAGAGCGGTTCATGGAAGCAGTTCAAGTGCTGCTGGAATTCTGCTGTCTTCACCAGTTGCTCTGCTACAGTGACCTCAAAACTCTGCTAAGGGCATTAGAAACACCAGAGCCAACTCTGCTCAAAAAATATTTCACATGAAGGGAAACAGGTTCAAATGGAATGAAAAGCAGAGCATCAGCAAATTGCAGCAAAGCACAAGCTCTGCCTGTGTTTCCAGAATAATGAATGTATGGACTACATCAGCTGTGCGTATCTGTGCAGTGGCCAGCCATTTTCAATACTTCTAATGCATACAGCCATATTTTGTCTCCAGCAGCAGACTAATGCCGTAATGGCTGCATTAAACCCCTCAGATTTTCTAATACAAGAGATCCCTCTCGGTACAGTTCTGAGGAAGCTCCTTTTTTGTTTTGTTTTGTTTTTGTTTTTGTTTTCACTACAGGTAAATTCACCTACATGCACATGGATTCTTATGGGACCTCTTACTCCAATGCTCAGCTTCCTCTGCCCCAGTTTGGACACCTAATGACAAAGACCTATCTATTTTCCTCCCCCTCCAGACCTAGCTGTATCTCTGACAAAGGCCTGGTGACTGTTGTACTCCAGTACCTTTGAAGGAAGAATTCCTTGTTAATATGGCTGTCTGAAAAAAGCCCATGTGTTTATGGCCAGCTGGGACGACAAGCAGAAAGGACACACAGATTTCTGGGTGTTGACATTGACATACCACAGAGTTTTGCTGTTGCCACTCCTAAATTTATGAGCAGTTTGGAATGAAAGTTATGCTGTTCAATCAGACTTGTATTTTATGATAAGCAGGTACAGAAAACAGTGTGATTTCCCAATGAGAAAATGGTGGGCACAAGCTTTATGAGCTGGAAATGAAAATACAAAGCATTCCCGAGTGTTTAGTCTGGAACAACACCCATCAGTTTAATTCTCGCAGGAAAATACGATGGTCTCCTGGATGTCTGGAACTGTCTCAAACAATCCACTCTTCCATTAGTGCTAGTGATTTTCTTTCTTTTTCAACACACAGACACAGTTTTATCAAGCACCAAGGCTCAGTAACAGGACAAAGTTATTCCCTCCTCAGCTCCTGCCTCCAAACCAGCCACTGTGGCTGTCACCATGAGCTAGCTCTATCAAAAGCATCTTCGGTGATTGAGGAGGGAGAGCTTAGGGGTCCAGCTCAGGTGCTGCCAGGGAATAGCCTGTAACAACAAATAATACATGCCTGAGGCCAGGCTTGCACTGACCTTCCTGCTGGAAACCCTGTCCAGTAGACTGGTCCAGAAGACTGCACCCCTTTCTTGCCCTTGGAGGTTTGTGGCTGTGAGGAGTCTCCCTGGTGCGTGCTCCAGGCTGAACCTGTGTGGATTTGTGGTTTCACTCTCAGCAGCTTGTCAGGCAGGCTGCTCTCACCAGCACAAAGAACTGCTTCTTAAAGGAATCTACAAGGCAAATATCTTTTGTCTCCCTTGTTCTGGTAACAAAGGCAACACAAATTACTAGGAAGGCTGAAATGAACATGGAGAATGAAAATAATTAAACCCCCCTCCCAGCAGCCATGCTGGGCCTGGCTTTCTGCTCTGGCATTATGCAGTTAGTGCCGGCAGGAGCAGAGCTGGCTGTGAGAAGGACTCTCTGGGTTATCTTATATAGTTCTAATGTAGTTAATATTTTTCATTTTTTCTTCCATGTGCCAGCAAATGGCCCTGTGTATCTGTCCTGTCAGTTCAGCACAGTCTACACAGTGAGCTGCACTCCGGAGCCCCATGCTTCTTGTCAGCCCAAAATTAGCCATGGAAATAACCCTTACCAAGCAGGGGGAATGTGCTGGTCCCAGAAAGACAAATATATGCTTTTAGTGGGCCCAGACACTCATTTCTTGCTGCTGGAGAGCAGTTTGGATGTGAAAACATGAAACTTACTGGTGCTGGGATACACCTCAAAGGGAAAAATTCCTGCATATATTTTCTTTGCATGTTCTTTTTAAGGAGTGGGTGTAGCAACCCTGAAAGAGCCAAATATTAGTGCAGATTGGAGACAGGAATCCTGAGGGCAGATACCTTGCTGGATTCCCCACACAGCTCTGCCAAGGCTCTTCATTCCTGACCTGAGCACGGAGGCCTAACTCTGTCCATAGTCCCTGTGCTTGCTTTCAACAACCTCTGACATCACCTCTGGACCACCCTGCCAAAAGACTTCTCTCCTGACCAGCAGGATGCTGTAGTCTACCAACCCTTATCACTATGAGGATGAAGCCCCCTCTCTTCATCTTCCAACAAACAGAGGGTGAGGCACTTTTCTTGCAACCTCCTTTGCTACCCCAGGTCTGCTTGGGCAGGGACAGCTTCTCCCAGCCCAGGACAGCTGAAGAGATGCAAGTGACAGGAGGCGGTGGGTGAAATCTCTCAGCTGGATATGGTTAAAGCCAGATAAAATTCTGGGTCTCCAAAGATGAAAGTTGCTTATATGTGACCACCCTGGAAAACACTGCTGTGGGAGGCTTTGCAAGCACTTGGCACTGATTCCACCCTGCTCCCCTTAAGTCTGTGGGACTGCAGAGCTTTACCCTTATGAAGTGTTTCGATATTTTTGACTGATGAATTTGCACATTATATATGTGAAGCCATATGTGACTCTGTCGGAACCGCTCCAGTTCCCCATCCCTTGCAATGTGTTGTGCTGCTTTTAGCACACAGAAACATACGCCTCCTATCACTCATATTGACATCCATCAGTTTGCTTGGACCATTTCTCGACCACTGGAGGCTGGAGTAGCACTGCTCAAGACAATGGGTTCCTCTTATTTACATAAAGTCCAGCTTTTCCCCAAAATGATGAATATGTTCAGAACAGTGGCACACTGGAGGGAAAAAAAGAGTGTATTTTTGGTCAGAAAATCAGGGGTATATTTTCATTTCAATACAAACATCTTTTAGACCTGCCTGCTGTGTTCAGCTTAGACATTACAGGGACTTCTTCCCATGGAGATGAAGCCTAGAGACCGAGAGCAATGGTCTCTCCAATTATAAGTCTGCCTTTGGTGATGTATTGGGAGCTCTAGTCAGCCATAGGAGTCCTAATCCTTCACAAAACACTGGCAGATATTCAGCAGAAAGAAAATCCTTGTCCAGAGCTGTTACAGTCAATGTGCTCAGCATCCTACAAACGTAAGTTTGGCTCTGCACCCAGCTGTCAAAACAGGCCAGAAGTTCAGATACCAGAGGGAAGGTGCAGGAACAGAAGATAGAGAAGAACAGAAACCTAGAAAGCTAGTTATGTTCATTAATAGCTTTCTTTTTTCTCCCCTGTGAATAAAGGCACGGGGAATAATAATGGGCTCTGTGCTTGTTAGCTGCAAAACACTACCATCAAGTTTGCTCCAAAACTCCTATCCTCTGCCATGCAGTATACAAAAGAAAAAGGCAAAGAAATTCAAAGGCAGGAGGGAGTCTAAGTTCAACTTGTTGAGCAGAGTTTGATACCTCTGAGTCTCATTAATATTTATGGAGGTTGGGAGAACAGAAACTCCGTGCAACAAGTGTGGAATATATGTACTCAAAACTCCACTCGGTGTATAGACACACATCTTCCTCTGTACAAGTTTGTAGCCCTTGATGCTTTACAATTCTTAGCAAATCATTGTGCCTCAGTCAGAGTTACACCTCATTTCCCCCTCCCCATAAATATATTACGATCACATAATGTTTTAATAACTTCACGGGGAAAATTGAAAATAAGGCTAAGATGACAACTTCTTATGGATATAAATTTCAACAGCCTGGGTTTTTCCTTTTTTATGAAGTCATTAACTGCTTCAAATTGAACAAAAGGTAGTCTCATAGCTTTGTTTAGCAGGGAATTGGAAATGCGATCAAGTCTATAACTCTGGAAAAATAAACCTAACTTTGTCGACTAATTTTGCTTCCATTAGGCTCCACAATTCAACAGGCAATGATACCTTTTTAAGATGATCAGTAGACATGTTGATGAATTCCCAGCCTGACCATTGGCAGTGATTTCATCACATCTCTTCCATTCACAATTACTTTAAGAAAATATGCTCTTTACTGTGATTGATGGGGAAGGAATGAATTACAGCGTATATACGAGAACGATTTGAAGAAATAAAGCTGCTATTTCGACTGAGCTTCTTAATGTGATTCTCTTTTTGTTTTAATTTTTTAAAATTAGGGACTAAATTTTCACATGGGCCGAGTTTGACCCTTTTTTGCTGGAACTCAATTCTTTGTTCAAACCACCTTTCAACCTGCTGACAGCAGCTCTGAACTTTGGGAAATAATGGCTGAACACGGCCTCAGGGCTGAAAACCAAGGGTTAACCCTCATGGTTGGAACAGCCCAAATCAAACCCACCTCATCAGGAGACTCCTCATTCCGTTGGCACCCTTAACTCAAGCCCTCTTTGTTGGTTCATCTCCCACAACAACCACTCATCCTGCAGGATGGGCTCAAAGCATTTTTGGAGCAGTTCACAAGGAAGCAGGTGGCATCTTTGGGCTGTGAAGCTTTCCCAGAGCAGTGTGAAAGTCCGTAGCACAAGAGAAGCAGTCAGAAGCAGCAGCTGACAGCCTGGTGAAGATGCTCAGTGTGTGGAATTACAGAAGATGCTCTGCTGGTGGCTAGAAAATTCACATGCTGACTCTTCATGAAAAAAATTACCACCCACCTCAAAAAAAAAGAAAAATCCTCTGTGAAGCAGAAAGGCATCATCAAAGTACTAATTCTTTCTAAGACTGATTTATTATCTGCTGAGCTAATAGATTAACAAAACAAAACATAAACAGTGGGTGTGATACGCTGGAAAGTCACCAACACAAAGAAGATCTACATGTAGTGATAAGAGGGGGAAAAAGCCATCCCTTTCTGATTCAACTCATTTGAACTTGTGCCAGGTTCAACAAGGGAATTGTGAAGATCTGGCGCGTGCATAATCCGTATGGGAACACGTGTACATCGGTTCCTGTGGGAAGCACCGCACACGCAGGGATGCTGCACTGAATACAGGTCAAAGTGCAAACAGAGGAAGAACAATGGTGGAACTGGATAGCACAAAGTTGGGAATAATGAGAAAGCCTTTGTGTTTGTGTGTGTCTGCATGTGCTGGACATGCACTCGCAGCAGGTGTTGTGAAAACAAGCTTTGTCTGACAAGGTTCTTATCACTCCCATGGAAATATGAAAACAGGCCTGGACCTGGGAAATTACTCACTTTCCATTGAACAGCCCTAGGAGGCAATACCAGAAACACAGATGAATGGAGAGCTGGTTTGGGATAGCATGAGCAAAACACCAGCCTCTCTGCTTTCACTGTAGCTGAGACCCTCAAAACTCTCCTGCTCCTCCTGAACTCCTTTGCCTTTCCTCTTTCTTACCCTTCAGGGTGGTAGCATCCCACAAGGGGTTGTCAACAGCTTATTTCAATCAGATGCTCCCCGAAGCTTTGTGGCAGGGGCTCAAGACCCAAGTCTGAGTAGCTGGAATAGTCCCTCTTGTTGAGTGGGTTCTTGAAGAGCAAGAAGCTTGGTCTTAGACACAGGACTATGTGACAAAGTCACATCCTGTCAGTGGGAATGATTTCCCTCGCACTAAGTTGTGATCAGCTTTGGGGATGCGCAGGGGATGTTTAGTGAGGAACACGAGTCAGGAGACATTTCCAAAAGCTCTCCTGTTGGCAGCAAGAAGGCTGCATAGGAGCACACACAGCAATTTCTCTTCTACCTGCCAAAACACCAGCACTCAAAAAATTACCTCTTCTCCTCAGCCCCCTTCTGCAACGTCACGTCACCTTCTAGCCAGAGGCAGCAGGAACTCCAGACTGGCTGGGGGAATGGACTATTTTAGCAATGAGCCATCATGATTCTACAATGTCCCAGACCTCCTGTGATGGTCTGGGTGGCCCAGCCCTCCCTGGAGCACTGCTGAGGGGCTCAGCACAACACCCAGCTGGACTCCTTGACACAGTAGTGAGAAAGAGGGAACTGATCACCACACAGTGCAAAAGAGCCACTGCTGAAGTATCTGCCATATTCGGATCTATAAAGCAGCTCTTTCCCAGGCTATCTGTGGATAGGTCAGTCTGCTCCCCATCCACCTTTAACTGCTTTTGAGCACCCTCTGACATTTGTCAGTGAGATAGACACCGAGTCTTTGAGGCCAGAGGCGTATTATGGTCTGTAGGGCCACATGAATTGTCCCAGAATCAAAGGCAACGTCACGTTGTTTTCTCCTCAGCTGCAATCAAGAGGGCTTTGGCTTGGAAAGAGGTGAGCACCTGCACATGGACACGTTGCGAATGCCAACACAATCCCAGGCTTGGGAATTACAGGTTTGCCAGGACAGAATTATCCCTCATGCAGAGAAGCAGATGAAGTCTCAGAAAAAAAATCCCTTATTAATCAATAGCTGATCTCTTTAAGCAAATAATTTCCAAATTTAGGATCTGTGCTAGAAGTGGGAGACCCAGTAGGGATTACAGCAGCAGTTTTACAGCACAGAGTGCCACCAACATCAACTTAATTTACTGAGCCTTTAGAAGGAGAAGGGTAAAATTGGACTGTGGTACAAATCATGTTACTACTGTAAGTTTAGTTTTCCAGGCACAAATATCCTCCCAGCCAGGTAGCTAAGTGCTATAAGTTAATGTATGTCAGACTGCCATAGACCCCCAATTTAAAGTTTCCATTTGGCTCAGTGGGAATTAATTGTTGGGTTCTGGCTTCCTCTGTTTTCTTTTTAATGTCAAACACCCATCCAGCAAGAGCTGCAAATAATACCCTCCTAAGGGTAAATTGTGAGCTCATTGCTTGTTTAAGTCACATTGAGTGAGAATACTCCCTGGCTGTGCTCTGTGAATCAAAGACAGAGCATATGCAATCATCTGAAGCAGCAGTAGCAGCTGCATTTCCCAGAAACCTCTGGGAAACCTGACACAATTACTGATCAATACCCTCTCCAGTTAATTGATGAGATATGGAGCCAAGAGGGAAAAAAGGAAAAAAGAAAAGAAAGAGGCTATCAATAAATAATCTTAGTTAGGAAACTGAGGTCTGAGGAGAAGTGCTTGAAGTTCAAGGGATGATGACCATGCCTGGGAAGAAAAATGAGGGGCATTCACAGATATACGTGTCTTTTGAAGATATTGGCCATGGTAGAAACTGAATAAGATGCAATGATGGACCCTGGAGAGAATGAAACCATTGCATCCTCAAGAAAACATGTCCTCATTGCTATGAAATTGCTTCCCAAGGCTCTCATCCTGACCTCTGTGTGCAGATTGACACACAAAGTTCTTTTCTGCATTAAACCACTTCCAGCCCCACTTCACCATGTCCAGTTAATGAGCCAAGTGTAAAAGAGGTCATAGAACAGAGCAAGCAGCAGCAAGAGGCCACGGCACAAAGCCAAAGAAGGTCCTGGCCGCTGTCTTCTGGCAGTGACAGCTGTAGCCATGCTGGCTGCTGTTCATCCTTGCTCTGTCCAGACTCCTGCAGATACACCACCTATCACCCATGAAACAACAGGACCAGATCACCCTGTAGAAGAGCTGAGCGCAGAGTTCACCTCATCCCAGCTATGGAGAGAATTGGAGCCCATAAATTCGGCCAGACACGTCTGTCTCTCTGAGTCTGAAACTCAGACTGGAGCTCAGCTCCTCACTCTGCCGTGTGTTTGTTCCATCACTGTGGCTTCAAGTCACTTCACTGCATATGCCACTGTTTCACCCCTTAGAAAACAGGGCAATCTTTGTCCTCACTTGCGTCTTATTGGTACCAGGAGGCTTCAAAACTGACAGCCAGGATGAAGGTGTTGAGAGGGGCTCTGAGCCTGTTGTTTTTATTGAACACATGGGAAAGGCTGTTTTATCAGCTGTCACCTGTGCTAAAGACAACACCCTCTTGTCTTTTGGCAAAGGAGCTGATGTGCTTTTGTGGGTAATCCTGACCTTTTAAGGAGCCGTTTCTGAGCCACTGGTTCAGCTGCATCTATCTGTGGGTCGAGGGCAGGAACGGATGCAGTGCTTTAGCTGGTTAATCCCTGAATGCTGTGTCTGTGGTGAGGGATTGTGAATCCCCCCATCAGCGCTGAGGTTAAGGAGCAGCCCCAGCAGAAGCTCCGTGGTTTCTAAAGGCAGGGAAATACGTGTGTGCCCGTGTGTGCACGCGTGTGTGCGCGTGTGGAAATAGGGAAGGGGGAACAAGGGCACCCCTTTGAAACTCCCTTATTCTTCCCTTTGATGTGATGGCAGGGCTGGTGCTCACACACGCAACTTCTTTGCTTTGATAAATCCATGCCTCACAGGCAAGATTTCAAAGGGAATTTTCAAGCACCTTCCCTCCCCTCTCCTGAGGAGTTTGAGCTGGGAAGGGGGGAAGCCGGGTAGAAGTGGAGTCGTCGAGCATCAGCTGTGGAGGCACAGATGTGATAACCGTCAGCAGCACCAAAATCACTTTTGGCACAAGCTCAGTGGAAGGACAGGCTCTCACCTCACTTCTGTCTTCCGGGCTGGTGGAAGGTGCTGTGCCTTTGCAGCAGGATTGCCATATGTGCGGATGAAGGTGGGAGTGGGGGGCCACCAAATGTCATTCCCACCACTCTGGGAGTTTGTTGCCAAGGTCCGTTTGTTGGGTTCTGACTTTTTGGTTCGTAGAACAAAAACCCACTGCGATTTCTATTGACTCACCCTAACACTTGGAGCCTGTAAATGGCGCTGTTGTCGCCTGCCTCGGGAGCAGCGCGGTTTAGCAGAAACCATGAAAGGATCCCCGTGTCCCTGCATATGGGGAGAAGGAGGCTTCCCTCAATCCTCAGCCAAAAAATGAGATGCTGTCTGGAGTCAGAATAGGATTTGGAGATTATGATTCAGAAGGAGTCTAATGTAGGAGCCAGTGGCCTCTCGGGAGAAATCTGGCTTATGAGTTTTAGTGGGGAAAAAAATGACACATGCAGGAAGAGATTGCAATCCCTAAAACTTTTGCAGGGTGAAAATTCAGTCCTGTTAAAGTCACCATGAATTTCACCATCCCCTCCAGCAGAAAGAGGCTTGTTTGCCCCTTTTGGTCTAAAAGCTTCACTGAAGTGGGAGCATGTCTGGCAGGGATCAGCCGGGTGCGGTTCTGTGCTCCCGTCCCCAGCAGCCACGCAGGAAATGCTTCCCCAAGAAACACAGGAGTGCTGAAATACCCCTTCACATGCCTGGTGTGCTCGTGGTGGCTCCTAGAGAGGAGTCAAGGGAAGGAGGGTCCTTGGGAGCCTACCCTTAACACACATGCAGGTACCGATCCGGATGTGGGCAAGATTAAATCATCAAACATCCTGAAATATCATAAGAACAGATTTGTTTTTGCTCTGGGAATTTTACCAGCTCTGCCCAACCCTTCTCAAGGGCGATGCAGGTAGCACATACAAAACTGAGCACACCTCTCCCACAAAGAACACCTTTTCTGCCAGAATAGACAGCAGAGGTTAACTTAATAAACACAGCAGCTCCAAAACGTGCTGCTTTGTTACAGGAAACTCAGAATGGACGGATGAGGAAATGGGTAGATCACAGGGATTCAGTGACACTGTATGAAGAATTTCATAAAGTTCCTTTTACTCAAAACTTCCAGTTCTTTGATTTCTCATGTTACATTTCCCCTGAAATTATGCATTTTGATGACAGTCCAAACAAAAATAATTAATTTTTTTCTCCAAGAAAGTCCTAACAATGTGATTTTGTTAGGGTCTTTTTTTTTTTTTTTTTAATGGGATAGTAAATTGCCTTTAAAAAATGATTTGAATTTTTATTTTTGGGGGAGGGGGGAAAATTGAGTAATTTTATCATGGCAAAGTTAAGAGTAATTTGTAAGTCACTGTCAAGTGCAGAACAAAACCCTTTTTTTGTCCCATGTAAAACATTGCTTTCCTGATCTTCCCACAAATCTCTTTTATTTTTCTTTGCACATTTTTTTTAACCACACTTTACCCAACCTACTTGCATACAGATGAGCAAAATAGTTCCTACAATACTATTCACATGCATCTATCTAACCTCAGACTTCTGTCAGGGATACAAAAAAAAAATTATTTTATTTCTAATGGATTAAAAACCTATCCATTTCATTTTATATTGAGGGATTTGGATTTATTTACAGAGACAGTGGAATATTTGGCTGAATTAACAGTTTTTGCCTGCTTTATGGTGAAAAGCAGAAACCCCCTCCTATTTCACCTTTTATGTGTATTATAAATCAGCTTAAGTTCATAAGGAATTCTATGATTTTCTGCTCTAATATGCTCGTAGAGCAGCATAAAGGGCTTTAGCCTGAACTGGAAAATGAAAGTAGTCACTATATACCACATATAGCCAACAAGCAAAAAGATATCAATGTGTTCTTGTAGCAGCAACATATGGTTTCCAAAAAAATCCATCCTTAAATATACATTGATTTTTCTGAGATGGGAAACTCAGATTGAAAAACCTGTAGGAGATAGGGTGGTGGACATCAACTCAAATATTATGATCTGCTGAATCAAATCTGAATTTTAGATTGATCTCACAAGCAGCAGATTCTTGCCTGAACTTCTGTAGTGATTTGAAAAAGATGGTGTCAGGGAGATTTGCATATTATTACAGAGGTACGGAGCCAAATTACCTCTGTCAGGATGAGAGAGAATTTCTCCTCTGACTACAGTGCCACAAGGCATCCTGAGAGCCCTGGTATGATAGACTGTGTTGGGAAAAGGAGTTCAAAACCCAGAAAGTACCTGAAATAAGCCAAAATGAAACATGCTGGTACTTCCTAATAGAAATAAGTGACCTTATTATTTTGCCTAGGTTGTCTATTTTGCATCAACCTGCTCATAACCAAATGTTGTAATGTCAGAAATTCACATGGGGTTGCAGCTTGCATTTCCCATTAGCTCTAGCAACAAGCTATTTATGTAGGACTTGTCATTGTTCTGTTAGAGTCTCTCCTAAACTTTAATTAATCTGTCCTTTCAACACCCCTGCAGCCCTGTAAAGTGAGGATGCAGCTGGTATTCCTTTTTGCATGATTAAACGCCTTGCCCAGGGTCACCCCAGGAGTACAAGAGAGAGCCAGAAACACAGCCTCGCTCTTCTTAATCTCAAAGGGCTATCCTTCTTCAAATCTCTGCCTTTGACGGATCTTGGCAGAGGTTCAGTCAAGACTCATCCTAAATTCCTTCAACACTCGGTTCACATTCACTAAGAGCTGAGCTCCAGGGGCGTACGACATTGAGCCAGCCTGGCTTCTGCCTGTGTTCTTGGCCAATTCGGCTGAGGGTGCCATATCTGAGTCAAGCCAAGGCTTTGAATTTTTTGAAATTCATCCACTGCTCATCCTTACAGCTCACACCTCCAGACAGAGGGAAGCAACTGCTTTTCTGGTACAACTAGAAGGAAAAGGAACTTCTCTTTCTGCATGTATTCAATCTTATTTAGCTCCCTTTCTCTCTCTTCTTACAGAATTTATAGTGTATATGTAAGCTGTAAAAAGCAATGAGATGCAATTTATGCAAGTAGCATGCTAGTGCACCATAAGTTCCTGTCCCTTCCATGAATTAGGCTGGGATAAATTTTTATGTCTGGGTTTCATGCTGACATGTCTTTAGTTGGCTGACACAGCAAGTGCCAACTGGAGGACACTAAAAGTATCAGCCTTGCAAATCAAGGTCAACTACCCATATAAATACCTGGCCGAAATATTGCCAAATGGCAGTGCCACTGTTCTGCCTTGCCCAAGGGAAAGTGCAGCCATGGCCATTTGTTCCTTTCCTGGCACTCTTTGGTGCAACACATCTGTTGCTTCAGCTGCTATCAGAGCCTTTGGCAACTCCCTGCCCCCCTCTGGTCCTTGCCAGCCTGCTTTGCATGGTGATTTGCAACCCACATCCCTTCAGTTTGAAGCTATGGCTAATGAAACAGGTGGCTGTCATTATTAAGAGCACTTGCTGTTCACTCCTTCTTGATCCACCACTTCTTGCAAGGTGCCAGTGCCATTTCTTCCTTCCACTGTATCCATCGTGGGCACAACTGCCAATGCCACCACTTTTCCAACAGTCCTGCCATTCCTTCAAAGGGAATGAATAGGCTGCTGTCAACCCATCCAGAATCCTCTTCCCACAAGCAGAATACCCTCCCAGCCCAGCAATTCTTAATCCAAACTCTGCTGTCCATGGGGAAGGGAAAGAACAGATGGACAGGGCTGGAAAGTATGGACAGTGACAATGCCACAGCCGCAGGAGATCTGTTACAGCAAGACCTCCTCTGTGGCAGAACTGCTGGAGCAGAGCTGGAAATGCTGGAAGAAAGAGCTGACCTGTGGGGTTGATGGCCTGGCTGAGCTAGCCCCATCCCTTGCTGCTATTCCATTCCCTGTTTCACTTCTCACCTCAAGTGACCAGCAAAAACTTTGGTCTTGGGAGTTTCAGTCCAAGCAGGGCTTTAGGAGCAAGCACAAAGAACGGTGCAGCAGCCATGCGTGAGCACCCTCGTTCCTGCGGAGCATGACACAGAGTGACCTTCCCTGAGAGCAATCCACTCATCAGGAGATGAAGTCAAATGGAAGGACCACATGGTACTGTCCCACCAGGCAGCTCTCAAAGCTATCCTTATCCTTATCCTTATCCTTATCCTTATCCTTATCCTTATCCTTATCCTTATCCCTCAGCATCAAACCCTGTCCTCTGGCCCATCAGCCTCACTGAAAGTCTTCTTGCCACCAGCTCCTCAAAAAGTCAGACTTTCTTTTCTGCTTCAGTAAGCTGTATTTTGGTCCACTCAAGAGCAAACCTTTGAGAGAACATTTCAGAGTCCTCTTTGACTACTGAGGAGATCAACCAACTGTTGGGATCAAGGCTGATTTTGAAAAAGCAAGAGGAAATAATTTGTGTATAGCACAGCATAGATATGTCTTCTTCTCCTGCCTTACAACAGAATTTCCACTGTCCTCAGTGAAAACACCTCTGTATTAATGAAATGTATTAAATATTGCTATAACAAACAACAATCATTGTTTCTTGGGGCTCCCCCAGTCACTGCTCACTGTACATCATTAGTCGAACAGCAAAATGAGATTACAGCTTGATAATAAAAGAACACATTCTGCATGGTAATTTACCCCTTCAGGAGACATCTTCTCAAATTCATTAGATTACAACACTGATTTTCTACAGTTCTTTGAGGAACACAATGTTGAACATGATATGCAGCTCTTGAGTCCTCTCAAGAGTAGACACCATTCTCATATCCATCAGAGGGGCGCACACAAATATAGGTATGAAATTCAACAGGATTCATCTTCCCCAAAGGCCTCTCCTGGGTAAAAGAGCAGATTCAGAGATACTTTAAGCTCTTCTCTCTTTGCACAGAAACATCTTGTTATCGAAGACACCCTGGGTAAGTTTTTAAAAATCTGCTGCAAACAAAGTTCGTTGGCTATGGAAACATCTTGCATTATCTCTTGTTCAAGTATTGTAAATTTGTTCTTTTAGTGACCTCAGAAATTTACTTGAATAACCTTTTCCTGTGGTCCGAATTAGCATTTGATCTTTTCTGTGATAGCTGGTGTGGAAGTGTTATGGTAATGAGAGCTTTCACTTGAAGGAAAGCTCCAAGAAAGGCTCTTCTCAAGTCGTATGTCACTGCAAAACACAAACAGTGTTTTCATGACCACGATTTTCTTTGCTCAGACTCTTATATAGCCTCAGATCCTTGAAAATTCTCTCTTTTCTTTGTATGCAAGGGAAATTTTGCAAGGGAAATGCAAACCATTCTAAAATACATAAAACCACCCTGGAGGAACTTCAGAAGTCCAAATATTTTGCTTTTCTCCTTTATTTACATTCCATTTGCTTGTTTGCTTTTTTTTTTTCTGTAAGTTCTTTGCATTCTTATGTTGGAATAAAATTATCTGAGAAACCACATAGTCATGCCTTTTCACAAACACAATGTGGTTAAGGAATAAGGAGTAATTTAAGAATGCTCTTAAAATAATCTTGCATGGCAAATCCCTTTGTTTATGAGGATTAAAGAACACATGATAATTTTTTAAGCTCATTGTCTTGGCGATACTAAAGACATATTCATGGACTCACTGTAAATCATTCTTAGTGTTGAATACACCCAAGGAAAAAAGACTCTTTGTATAAATTTGAATAGATCCTGTGCCACCTGGGCATGACGTCTTTCCCCATTGACAAGTCAAAGTCATGGTGAGTTGAAGAATCTACCTGTAGATAAGAAATGATGGCTTCCAACACTATCAGATTTTATAGGGTTCCCACAAGAAAATCCAGTAGTTCTGGACCATCAGTTAAGTTTCCCCATCTCATATGAGATGAAAGTGTTCAAGGCCAAGTTGGAGGGGGCTTTGAGAAAACTGGTCAAAGGTGGAAGGTGTTCCTGCCCACGGCAGGGGGAAGGAACTAGATGGCCTTTAAGGTCCCTTCCCACCCAAACTATTCTGAGATCCTGTGGTATTTCTGCACTAAGGTTGATGGTTGTCTCTCAAATTATGAAGACCAAGAGCAGGTAACCTGGAAGAAAAGATTTCTGAAGAAAAGGAAAAGGAGGAGGCACTTGACAAAGGCCGACGAGTTACCTGGTACTCATCACGCAACTGATGCTGGTGAGAGCCAGCTGCAGAGAGAGATTCTTATCTATGTTGACTTTATTTCTTCATATTCCCTATATAAAATGCATCCTGTCGTCCACTCAAGCTCCATCCATGAAAAAGATTAAGCAACGCTTTTCGCAAGGAGCACCACAGCACTGCCAGTCTCGGTGGCTAGGTCTGTCACTGTTTGCAAAGGACCAGGGAAGTCAGGAAGCTCTAAGCCACTGACAAATTATTTCACCCAAAAAATGGTTGCTGGTATTAAGCTTTTAAAGACTGGTAAATCTTCTGCTCTATTAAACCCAAACCCACAGAACCCATTAATTGGTGTCTTTCTTACAGTGAAGCACTGGTTCTAATTTGACATATATTTTATGCATCACTCTACCCCTTAGTTCATAAAAATGATCCAAATTCTCCTCGCCTCACTGGTTGAGGCCACTTTCCAAATGCCTGTCCACAATCTTAGATGAAAAATTATAGCCCTGGAAAGGTGATGTGTCAGAGGAGTGTGAGATGCACCAACACATGCAGATGCAAGGCAACAATCTGCTGAATTAAAATTACAAAAAGAGGAAATGATGAACCATCTCGTTAACTCAACTTGTCACTCTGATGGCCTCACTCCATGTACATAAATAGGGAATGGGAGAAAAAAAAGAGCATTATTACAGCACAGCTAAAACAAGAACGTGCTCGGGTCATCACCCGCTCTAAGCGACATCAGTAATGATATAGCTTTAACCTCATGATGATTTGGTCACCCCAGCCTGGCCATGGTACATTTCTAATGCGTGATCAGATCCTGTGAGAGCCCGGGCACTGCTAGGGAAGGTCTCAGTACACCCAGTTCCTCTGGGATATTGATAGTTCAAGGAATTCATCCAGACAATGCTCAGTGCTTAACAGACCCCACACTAATATCTCAGCATTTCCCTTTTCTAAAGCTTGAAGCCATATATGTTCTGTAGTGGACTTTTTTTCTCTTTAAGATTGTCTCCAAATATTGAATGACTTTGCAGCACAGAGACTTTTCTACCTATTTTTAATCAGTTAGTTAAATACAGAAACAAGCTGAAATTCCAGGGTGCACCAAAAGCGAAGGCAGCTGTTCAATACCAGCAGCTCCAAATGATGAATACCACACTTACTTCTATCTGAAACACAGAAAGCAGCTTCACACTTTAATAAAGCCCCTAGGAAAACTAGAATGAAAAATCTGGCCACACTGCTAAGCCAAAAACAATTTAATGGGTTTGGAAATGATGTCTGATCTCATGTTAAACAAGGTCCTCAGTAAATCACCAGGAAAAAAGATTCCTCTGGTTGAAAGGGCCAGCTTTCCGTGGAAGGCACACCAAGGTTACCAGCTCATGGGGCTCAACGTGGCACTTCTTATTGGATAAAATCTACAAGCCCAAGGTTCCTTGCTTAGCTCCCAACTTGCTGATTCTACTCTCTACCCCTAATTACACCTTAACATACTTCTGGTTACAGGATAGGGTTTTTTTCTTATCCCACCTTTCCTGTACACTCTAAAGCAATGATAATGCCTTCCAGCACCCATCCAACAGCTTTATACACAGGCGTGTATGGTTATGCCCATATCTACATCTACCTATCAATATAGTTCTAGTTACAGCCACAGCTGCTCCAGGACCTCTCTTGTGATTCAGAATGTTGTGCTGTGGGGTTGTGCCACTTTTTCCTATGGACACAGGGCTTTGTCCCAAACCCTTTCCTCTCAGGCTGGGAAGGCTGTCAGCTGAAGTTAATGCAAAGTCTTGGGGAAAGAGTTTACATCTGAATATTTCATAGAGCCATAGTCTGCACAAGACTGATGACAATTTGGGAAAATGATAGTAAAATAATGGCAACAACAATAATAGTAAAAATAAAAATAAATGTTTTCCCTTTTATCCTTTCCTTCTTTGCTGAAAATGTGATTGGAAAGGGAGGCATTGCAAGAGTTCTGAATGACCTACTTTGAATTTTCCCATCAACTTCTATTTCTGCAAATTTTCTTCTGCACAACAGCTGCACAGAGAGGGCTGGAGCACTGTGTGAAAGACTGGTCTCATGGGCTACCCTGGCAGAGTGAATGCTAAAGCCTCTCCAACAATGTTGTTCTCAAGTGGTTTCCTCATTTTCTGGACTTCAGAGGTCCCAGTTAATTTCAATCACGGATAACAGGATCCACTTATCCAGATGCCTGTATAAGCTCTCAGAAACTGGAGGCTTTTTTGTCTTTTGTTTCTCTACTTTTTTGTATATACTACCTTTCCCTCAGTGTGCTCTACTAGCAGGCCCTTCACGCTGATACAGGACAGCAAAGCTTGTCCCTACAGACTGCACTCAATCTGGATGACAACAGCCAAATTTGATAGCCGCATACTGCAAGTTCTCAGCCATCAGAGTAGTTTCAAAAGAAACGTGGAAATTTGTTATATTTTGAATCTAGCTTGTGTTCTTCCTTTTCTATCAGATGCTTGGGGAGCACTGATGGGAGGGACTTGACGGCAAAAAACCAGATTCCCCTCAAAAACTCAGATCAGGGGGCAGAAAAGGCTGGTCCCTGAGATGTGTATGAGCATCCACCCTTTTCAAGTCTAAGTGTCCATGCTGCTAATAAGGTTTGAATTGAAATCCACTTCAGCTGTAAGACTCCAGCTGGACCCAGATCAATATGATCAAAGGCACACTGTGGATGCTACTCAGAGCATACCCCAGACCAAAGGATAGCTCTCATTTAAAGCACGTTCTCACTGGGATGCTGCTGATTTGGTAAAACTCACATTTCTTTAATCCTAACTCCTAAAAACTTGCTCCTCACACCTGCAGCTGCTCAGTGCTCAGGGTTGCTCATGGACTTTTCCCTATCTGTTGGGGTGCACTGTGTGCTGGAAGAGAGAGAGGCCCTGAGGATCAGAGAGAGGGCCTCTGTCCTGGGCCCGGAGGTGACCCTGGGAGTGCATCCAGGTCACCGGGGATGGACTGAGAGAGGATTGTGTGTTTATGGACAGACTGGGCCTATGAGAAGTGTTAATTGTAGTTTGTGGCCTTATAGGGTATTGTTTACCTATTACCATACTAGGTAAAATCTGTGTAATACCCCAGGTGATTGGGGGACACTGTGGTGAACATCTTTGCTGTTTATATGATGTTACATCCTGTTGGGTGCTGGTATTTAGGGAATTCTGACTGCGCAATAAACAGCTTTGCCTTTCTCCATCTGATGAGCAAGGTCCTTGCCCAGGCATCATTACTGCAAAACCTATCCCCAGCCAGATGGAAGCAGGCTGGAGGAGGCCAGGTGGCACGTAGAGAAATGAATTTTTGTCCCCTGCACCATGAGGAGGAGTTGTCCTCTGTCACCTCCCGGTTTCATTCAGCTCTTCTGTTTGCCTCCTTCTTCTCCACCCTCCCTCACCCACTCAGCAGCAGCAGCAGCTCTCCTGCCCTGCAGGCACAGGTTCTGTTCTCTGTGCTAAAGGAGGGTCCCAGTAGCCCCTCTGAGGTCTTTATCACCTTTTGCTGCAGCTATACACCAGAGGATATGCTCCCGTGATCTCTTCTTGATGTCTCTTACCACGTAAGGATAGTGTGGCATCCGAGGGGCATGGAGGGTAGGAAGGAGAATAGTTGTGAAAGTGACATTTCCTATCCATATTCCTTTCTGTGTCACAAAAACACACTTCTATCCCCTGTAGCATTTAATCACATGGCTTTAACTTTCTTCCCAGCACACAGGGGGAGGGGGAAAGTCCCTGGCTAAACTCAGAATGCCATTTTGTGGCAATTTATGAACAAACAAGTTTCCCATCAAACCAATCCTTAGAAATGTCACTCCAGGCTGGCACTAAGCAGAGATTAAACGATGGATTGTCAACCTTCCTTTTTTTATTTGATGTTTTGAATTTCACTGTTCCTCTCTTTCATTAAAAATGAACTAGAGAGGAAAAAAACCCAGAATAAAATAGAATCCTTTTACATCTAAAAGTCAAGATAATTATCTCTTATATCCAGCCCACTCCTCCAAGACTCTGAATGAAGCCATCATTAAAATCTGTGTCCATCTGGTGACTTTTCCACAGCTAATTAGGTGAAGAAGCCAGTTAACAGATATGTTCTGCTGAAATATTTCTCTCTCGCTCCATCTTTTTAAAAACTTCCAGACATGGCCCATGTACAACCTAGATGCTGTTTGTTCATCCCTCAGGGTCTAGGAGAGCATGAGGAGAGACAGGGTGCTTGGTGAGTTGCTCACCAAGGCCCTTTCATGGCATCAGGGCTGGGAAAAAAGGAGGAAGGGGACTCAGGAGGCAGCAGGTTTGACTTCTGCTGTGCAGGAAGCCCTTTGGGGAGCTGGTTGGATGTTTTGCTGGCAGACTTTCAGTGCATTTCTGCGTGGGGCTTCTTTTAATACTGTGATTTTCTCCCTGTGGTTTGTCAGGCACTCAGCCAGCCTACTAAAGACTCTCTACCAGATCCCCATCTGCTGCATTTATTAGAGCTTGTCACCCTAACACCTAGGGGCTGCAAGGTATTGATTCCTCCTGCGTCCAGATGGATGGTTCACGGGATACCCCCTCCTCCCCCTGACGCTGCACCAGTTCCTGTTGCTGGCACTTTGAGGACTGCCAGTTTTCAGAGAGCCCCAAACTCACAAGAAGGCTCCTGTGGGAACCCTCCAAAACTGCATATGGTTCATACTGACTGATACAAATGTGGGAGAAGGAGTCAGCAAGGTGCACTGACCTCATTCCCAGCTCAGTGCTGGAGGCAGCATCAGTCTTCGAGTGCTGAAACCTTCTCCAGGGTCACAGGAGAAATATTCACCCAGCCTTACACCTTATGAGAGCTTGGAGCTCATGTCAAGGACAGTGGGCAAGTGTTTGAGTGTGGCAGCTGAGGGCATAAATCCCTTGATGATTCTGCCATCAAGCACCCAGAAGGTCTGGCCAGTTACACGCATTGCCCAGGGTCAAGGACAGCTGACTGATGGACTTTCGGAGCTCACTGTCCAGTCTCTTGCTCACTCATTGTCCTAGTTTGGACAAATTTGGAGGAGAATATCCCCTGATAGAAGTCAGGTCGCAACCACCCCTCCCCCCCAGGTTCGGGAAAAAATTTCCTCAAAGGAAAGTGAAAGAGATAACAGGCTATTTATTTAACAAACACACAGGTGGGGAATAGTAATGCTAAATAATGAGATCTCTCTCTCTGTGGAGAGAAAACCTGAGAAGATTTCAGAGGTCCTCTGTAGGTGCAGTCTCTCTCCTCCTCGGAGCTGGTCGGCGAGGGGCCACCCCCCCGGGCCTCCAGGAAAATTCTCCTGATGTGTTCAGATGTTGTTGAAACAGTCCAGAAGAGAAGAAAAGAACAAAAAAACCCCAAAAATCCTAGGAAAACGAAATTCAACCCTCCGTCTCTCGCTGGGAGAAAAAAGAGCCGAAGAAAAAAAACCAAGGGTACCGCAGAAACAGAGGAGCGTATCTCAGTGTCCTTGAAACAACTGCTTTGAAACGTTTTTTGTTTTCTGTCCTTCTCAGGCTCAGTTTAAAGACACAGACGAGATTGGTGGGCATAGGGTAGCGATAGGGGATTCACATTATAAAGTCACCCCACGACACTCATCCAACTTATTTTTCCCTTTGCAAGTGTAGCTGGTAGAAGCCTGTGCCCTTTTCCACAGAGACCCCACACAGCCCCACAGCTCATAGCAGGACACACAGCACTCTGGTTTGGGGATCAGAATGCAAGGAATTGCTGGCAATGCCGTCTCCTGTGTGTGTGTAACACAATTCCATGGCTACTACACATCCATCACAGGAGTGGGAAAGGCCCTTGGGATTTTGGATGGCTTTTCTAGTGTGCTACGTGGCCACTCCCAGCTGGACAGTCAGGCTGCACTGCTTCGGGGCTCAGCAGTCTCTATTCGGCTGTGCTGTTTGGGAATATAAACCCCTGAGAGCAGAAACCCTGCCTTGCTCACTCCCCCTCTCTGGAAAATGTCTGCCTCGGTTCGGCACAATTACATTAATGTGGTTATAATTCTAGAGGGATTGCAACAAGTGAGCAATACAATAACTTCCCAATCTTCTCTCAAAGACAAGTAACAGACCACAAGGACTCTGGCTCAAGGGAAGCAGGACACGCTGACCCAAAAGGTCTTGGCTGATTTTAATTTCTTTGATTGAGTTCATGAAAAGAGAAAATTACTGGAAGGATTTTCATTGTCATTTACTTCTAAATTTTGGGGTTAAATGTTAAGAGAGCCCAGAAGGGTTAATGTTCACCAGACTTCATCTCCAGCCAATGATTCCCTGCTGCTCCTACATTTACATCATGCAATTGTCATTATAGCCAGAGATCAGAAAACTTGATAAAAGGAGTTCTCTATGGACAACGGACAGAAATAGAGCTGGGGGAAGAATTGAATTGTAGCAAGGGAGGGATTGCAGGCCATAAATACATCACACTTTTTAAGTACAACCATAGCTCGCTACAGCATCATCTAAGCTACTGGACATCCTGTTTTGTGCTCCACCGTTCATGAGCAGTATAGGAAAAGATGTACGATTCAAACACAGAAAGAGAATGAAGACTGTTTCCTTTAATGTTACTGCAGTTTCTCAGGAGCACTGGGTTTCTTCAAGGCCATGCAAGGAAGGTGCTGAGCCAATTAAGATATTTTTCATATCTCGTGATAAGTTCACTGTATTGGAGTTAACTCTGCCTTGTACGTCTTCATCAACAATGCAATATCCCTTATACCAATTTAATTTTACATTGCCAGCAAGATAAAGGCAATTTATAAGTTTCAATGAGGGCCGACTGGCTGGGCTCCAGTCCAATCCAGGGAGTGTAACGTTTGCTGGGGAATTGCTCAAGACCTTAATGTCTGGCATATGGTGAGCTGCTTTCCTTTCTGACCTGTGCAATTAAGGTCAGCGGCAAAAATTACATTAAAACAGTTCTTTATTAATCATGTTCTATCTAGGGCAGATGATGACAACCTCTAAGCACAGAGACCCGGCAACCACAAAGCAAAATACTGTGAATCTCAGAAACCAGTCATTAACAAAGCTTTGCAGGACATTTTCTTTGGTGTTTTGCCCATGGCTTTGTAACAATAAAGGGTAGTGGTCACATTTTGGGGGGAACAGCATGCAGTCAGTGCTAGATGGTGATAGTCATTCAAAGTGTGGTGTATTTCAGAGGCACATGGCAAGAGAAATCCATGGGGACTTTTTAAGCCTCTCTACTCTGTTGAAGAACACATTCTCCAAGCAGGCACTAATTTCTGAAATGGCTCTGGGTATCTCCTCACAGATACGCCTGCCCTAAAGAGCAATTGATCTCCCTTTTGACATGCTGTGAAAAGCATCTCTGGAAGCTTGTGGTTAGCAAAACTTTCATTTTCCTGAAACTCAGCTCTCCACTTTCCCCAGAGAGGTGCAAATAAAAGTAAATTCACAATGCCCCATGAATTTGCATGATGTAGGGGGGAGAAGGAAGCCAACCCTTCTTGTTCCAAAGGAATACCCCCACATCACAGTCTTCTTCTGGACCTAACCCAAAGCCCACTTAGTGCCTCAGACATTGGCTTAATCAATTTTCCCTTGGATTTTGTCCTATTCTGTCCTGACACATCCCCTGACCTTGCAATGTGAACACTTGCAGCAGAGGCCTGTAGAGCTACTGACCTGTTTGAACTGATCAACTGAGACTCTTCAAATCATCACGTGTTTCATCCTCTCAGGGACGAGGATGATTGTTTCAGATTCTCGCTACTGATGCAGTGATGTTGTGACCCACAGTGTCACAAGTTCACACCCAGTGCCTGGAAGTGCAGTACTGACGCATGGGCAAGGACCTTGCTCATCAGATGGAAAATGCAAAGGCATTTATTGTGAAGTTAGAATTCCCTAAATACCAGCACCCAACAGGATGTAACATCATATAAACAGCAAAGATGTTCACCACAGTGTCCCCCAATCACCTGGGGTATTACACAGATTTTACCTAGAATGGTAATAGGCAAACAATCCCCTATAAGGCCACAAACTACGATTAACACATCTCATAGGCCCAGTCTGTCCATAAACACACAATCCTCTCCCAGTCCATCCCCGGTGACCTGGATGCACTCCCAGGGTCACCTCCGGGCCCAGGACAGAGGCCCTCTCTCTGATCCTCAGGGCCTCTCTCTCTTCCAGCACACCGTGCACCCCAGCATGGAAGAGGAGTGACCACAGGAGGAGCAGCCTGAGAGCTCCATTGAGCAGTGCCCCAGTGATGATCCTGATCCACCAAAGGAAGGCAATGCCAGAGTCAACAGAGAGATGCTGGGTCTGAAATATGAAGTAGCACAAAAAAAACTCAACACATTGAAAATTAAATGAAAAACAGAGGAATCCAGGCAAAGGCAAAGATGAATTTATAATTTCTATCAAGAGAAATGTGTAAATGAGGCAAAGACTATCTGAGCCCACATATCTTTATTCCAGCATTCACAAACATCTGCATTAGGTGCTAAGAATAGCAATACTATCTCATCTCCCTTCTCTTTGTTGTACATTACTAATGCTAAAAGAAAGGAAAAATAATGAAAACAAGGCGTTCCTGTCCCTATTGTTCATTAAAACATAAAAAAGATTCAATTGAAAAAGAAAACAATAGCCAAAAAGTTCTGCTTTACAGTTAAATATCTTCACAATCTCAATTAATAAAATGAAGAGAAAAGCAGGATTTCACCAAAACTGGCCAGCCATCAGGCAGCCATTCTGGTAAAACTCTCCCTGAAAATACCAACAATCTGTTTGGGTTTTGTGGTTTAGTTTTGTGCTTCCCCCCCCCGCATTCCTCCTACCCTTGCTCACTGTAATTAGCCCGATAACTTTTGCTTTGAATAAATGTCTTTGCTTCTCCTCTCTCCCCTTGTCCACCTCTCAGGATTATTTTCACTCTGGTTTTTTTCTGTTTTGTTTTGTTTTCTTTAACTAATTCCTTTTTTAAACACTACTTGCGTGCTACTCTGCCCCTTCACCTTGCTGGTGTGACCTCTTTCTCTTTCCATCTACCTGATACGTGTAGCCCAGGACTTCTGTTATCCCCATGATAGGTTTATTTATCACACTCTAATGATTCTTCTATCCATGCTCCACATCTCAAAGGCTGGTTCTCAGGGAAGAGGGCAAGAGGTTGCTGTGTAGCAATTTTTGTTTATTTTAAATCTCAGTAAACCACTTGAGCCGGAGAGGTGGGAAGAAGAAACCTGTGTCATTTTTTTTTTTCTTTTTTTTTCTTATATTTAATGGAAAAAATACACCTCCAGCCAAGGCTTTTTGGGACATGAGCCCTCCTAGCCAGAAACATCTTACTGCTTAAGAGAAAAAGAAATACGCAGCTACAAAGTGTATTTTACTCTAACTGTATAACTTTAACAGGCAACAATATGGACACAGGTAGGATAAGTAGCTGTCCAGGCTCGAATTGCAGTGAACACGCTGCTGTGATGTCCTCCAGGTACAGATAAGTTCACAAACCAAGGCTTTAAGCCCTTGGTTCTAAGACTAAGCTCAATTTCAGGGACTGAATTTGGTGTGGGAGCAGGGCTGCATTTCTCCGTAGCCAGCTGGAGAGGGCAATGTAAAGTTTCTCCAGGTTCTAGGCTGCCTGCAGGAGCAGAGGTAGCACCAGGTCCTGCAGAAAGCCAGCTGATGCACAGTCAGCCCATCAGTAGGTTTTGAGCAAATCTGAACTGTCACAGCAAGCACCCACCAAATCAGTGCTTTGCCTCGTGCAGCCACAACAGACCTGGTCCTGTGCTGGAGGCTTTAGTGCATTTGTTTTTCATCAAACCAGAGGTGGAAGAGTTTATGGTGCTGTGATGGGAAGTCTTCAGTTCCATGTCAAAGTGATCTGTATCCAACCAGAGAATGTTTTACAGACACCATCAGCAGTGGTGTAGTCTGCGCTGGGGACAAACAACAAACATCTGTCACAAATCTTAACAGAGGAGAGCTCCTGTTGGTCAGTGCACAAATGAAAATCGTAACAGGAGTAAAGACTGAGGACATGAAAGGCAATTAGTAAAACCTGTGTAGCATTCAAGGTCCTGGGAACTTTTCATCCATAGAAGTTGAACAGCCCTTCATTTCACCTTCCAATAACTTACAAGCCCATTAAAAATATATATCTATGTATTACCTCACCCCTAACCTTCCCCAAAACCAAATCTTTAATCAGCTACACCTCTAATGCAGAATCAGCAGCAGCAGCAATGAAGAATGACCCTGTAGCAGCAGCCCCGTGAGACAGGGATTTATTTTTCTTTTTCTCTCCCCTTTTTTTTTTCCCCTTTGCAGCTCAAATTATGCCTTTGAAACATCTTTAAGCATTGGAGCTTTGTCCTTTTCATTTCCTCCTCCTGTTTGTGTATTTTCCAGATAAAGTCCCTGGAAAAATTGTTTTCATTGTTATTAGCAAGTCAGACATTTCTACTCTTTCCTAAGGTATATATTATCCTCCTGGGCTGTGCTGCTTTGAGTCTGGACAGTACTTGGCACACGTATTCCCTCTCTGAAAATTAAATCTGAAGGCACCACTGCAATGCAAGGAACAGTCAGAGCAGAAATTGTCATCCTTTTTAAGAGCTCTTCTTATTCCAAAATATGCCCCATACAAAATGTCTCAAACTCAGCTCTTAAACTCAGGGTGACCCAAAGACTTTTAACAGAAGGGCTGAAGGCGGAACCTAAGTTTGCTGCTGGTAAATTTTATTCCCCTTCACTGGAAAACAATATTCATTAGGCAGCTGATTTTTATGTGTCTTCCAATCAATGTTTTGCCAGAGTGTAAAAAGTATTGTCTCTTAGAAATGTCAGCTCTGTGTTGTGGCACTGGTGAGGATGTGGACAGGGGCTGCAGCTCAGCTCCACCAACCCACCTCAAACCTGACAGGCAGCATCTTCTGCCAATCCAGCCTTGCCTACACACAAAACTCAGTCAATGAGCCCCATGCCTGACAGCTCCTGTCACTCCAAGAGATCACAAGTGGCTGGAGATAAAGGACAAACTTCTTTTGCCAGGGGAAAGAAAAAAAATTGAGCCTCGAAGGCCGCTTCCAGAGGAGAAAGCTGGTAAACTAATGCCTTCTATCCTGGAACAGATCTCAGTAAAAACCAACAAGCCTTACAGTACAAGTTTTGGTATTTTCTGTAAAATCCTGCTCAGCATTAGTTGTAAATCTTATCAGGGGATAGGCTGTTTGTTCTCACACAAATAAAATAACAAATGGAGTGAGGATCGCAGAGAGCTGACAATCACCAGAGGCAATGCAACACTCAGGGTTCTTGGAATCAGAAGAACTATTCAGCTCAAGAAGCTTAACAGCTCTTCATTTCTCTCTCCAGAAACTTATGAGCCCATTAAAAATATATATCTCTGTATTCCCTCCACCCAGAAGCCTTCCTCTTCCAACCAGCTGTGCCATTTAATGCAAACTCAGCTGCAATGAAGAATGATCCTGTAGAAGAACCCCAGGGAAAAAGCTTTTTCTTCCTTTCCTTCCTTTCTTCCTTTTTGCAGACCCAGTTGTGCGTCTGAAATCTCTCCAAGCAGCTGGCACCTTGTCTTTTCTTTTTTTAATTTTCTCCTTTTTTATGTGTGTTTCTAGGCAAGGTGGCTGCAAGAGAGGCTTTCATCTTCATTAGGGCCATACGTTTCTGCAGGTTCATTAGGCTCCTTTTTTTGTTGCTATTGGTGCGCAGTTGTCTGCAACAAGAAAAATAGCCTCAAACATCATTAGTCTGCTAAAGAAAATTTCAGTGCTCCTTCCTGGGGCTTTGGGAATTTGTGCTGTGTTGAAACTTCAGCAAAATCAAAAATCTGACATCAGGCTTCTTCCTTTATCCTTTCTCATGCACCTCGTGATAGACAGGGTTCCTCAGGGCCCAATCTTGCCTTTACATAAACTGTGCTGTAGGCTTAAATATAAGCCAGGGCAAAGCAAGACCCTGATGTTTTTCCAAGGCAGCAACACACCTGCAATGATCACTCCCTGAGGCGAGAGCTGACCCATTCATCACGAGGGGTGTTGACTCTACACATAAAAATGACAGCTTAAATGGTATTTAATGATATTAGCTATTTCCCAGCTGATCATTTTAGCAGATTCGTTCAGCCATGTGCAAGTTGGCAAAGCTTGGGGCAAAAGGCCACACCTGGCCATTCAGAAACAGCCCCCTTGGTAGCTGAGTGCAGGTGAAATGGGGGCCCATGTGCTGGAGAGCTTTTCTTCTCACATCAGCAATGAGGAGGCTCCAGGCCCCTCTCTGCTGACCCCAGGGCTAATACACACACACACAGTGTGCAAGCTCCTTCTAATGGTTTTTGGCTTGCAATCCTCTCCTCAGCATCTGTCTTGCTTACGTTTGAGGCCAGTATTTTTTCCTAATTTATAGACTAAATAAATTAATTCGTGACCTCCCAGCAGACATCCCGCCGTGCCCTGCTGAACACCAGGATTATTTCTAGCTGACTGAATTAAACAGCCTGGAAAACCCAAAAGAGCATTTAGATTCCAGAGCCTGAATGTTGGTCCTCCAGAAATATTGGCCAGTGCTTGAGGTAGAGGACATGACCTTCCATACCAGGGGACTGAGGGCTCTGCTCTCAAGGATGACTCCTAATTGACCCATCATGTGTCAGTCAATCCCCAAAGTCAAATTTATGTACTTCATGCACACACTCTATCCACTTTACCCATCCCAACTCCCACTGGATTCTACCAGCTCTTCCCCACACTTCTGGCTGCATGTGCACAAATACTGACAACTGTTCTAATCTCATCTGCCTGTTTTCAGCAGGACTGAGCCCCAAGGTCATCCTGCTTCTGACACCTCTCTCCATGGAAGGACCCATCAAATTTCCTGCAATAAACAACGCTTCATCCTCTGCTCACCCGACTGTGTTTCATATATCTTTTGCAAATGACCAGTCAAATGACAAGTTGCTGCCCTCATAAACTTCTTAAAGTGCCTTCCAGACACATGGTGGGCTCTGCAATGTGCTTAGCTTGCCATTGATCTCCTCATACATGGTATAAAGAAATAATCTTATCCATGCAATGAGAAATTGGAAGGGAGGATGTATTGTAAGCATATTTCATTAAAAAAAAGTCCTCAGATGTAATTGCTCAAACTAGACAGGAAAACTAATTGAACATAATAACTGTGGTAAGGCTCTGTGCTTCATGGCAGAGGCAGCACTGTTGACTGAGTTTTATCTGGCATTATGGCACATAGGTTCCACAGAGAATTGTTTGCATCCCTAGGAAACAGCCTGCAGCCTGGACAGGCTTCACATAAACTGTGTGGCCACCAATCCCACCTCCTTGAAAGTAATAAGTGATTTGGAGAGACGTAATTATATAAGGTTGCTGTATCCAGCTATTTTCTAAATAAGCAACTCCATTTTTACCTTCCTCTTTAACAGTTTTTACTCTACTGATTGGTGTTGTGAATACAAAATTTATCGCATCTTGAGTGAGAGCAGGGGATTCAGGGAGAGTAAAGTAAAATGTAATTTGACATCAAAATAATTCACAGCGAAGCCGCTTCACTGACTGTAAGATTAATTGTCATATTTAATGCATTATAAACCTCTACTTGTTAATTTATGTCAAGTCACCCCAAGATTTCCAGGCTGTTGCATCAGGCAGTTACTGCTTTCAGGGCAGGTGGCTGTAACATTTAGGTGCAGCTTGGCTATAGTCCATTAGGATCTTACTGCTCAATTACAAAAGGAACATTAAAAAATTATTTCATCTCATGGCATCGATAATAAATCAGTCCTTCAAGACCAAGGTTTCTGCAATGGTTGACTGGCTGTATTTTAGCATATCTTTTTCAAAGCCTTGCAATCCTGTTTTGGAAACCTTGAAGCTTTTTGAAACCTTGTTTTTGTGTACCTGGATTCCTGTGACCCATCCCCAACTCAACCCCTGTGCAGATTAGAACACCATGTTTCCCCAAATCTATGGGTCTCCTTGTGCCACAAAGCACTGGCCAAGCCATTGAGAGGTTTACGCCTATTTTCCCACCCAATTTTTAAGAATGACCCCTAAACATCTATTATTGCCCAGTGTTTAGGAAAAGAGATGGTGTGAGCTGAATCTTCGGTCTGATTTGGCACGGTCCTCCTTGGAGCGCAGCTTTGGTCCTCCATCTGCCTGTCTGTAAGAGGGATGAGGGGTGGATTTGGTAACAGTTGTGTAAAGTCAACATCTGTGACAGAGGGGTGAGGCCCAGAAATCTGTTTTTCACGCAGAAGGACTCAGAGAACTCCTTCAGAATCATCTGCATGGACTCTACATGCTGTTTGCTGCGCTGCACAGTAAGCACGTTTCCCTTCAGACAAGGGCAGATCACAACAGGCAAAGGAAACCTCTGTTTCAAGCAAATTTAAAGACTATCCATGCATGCTTTAGAGGCACAAATTAATCCCCCCCTCTCCCCACAAACCAATCAAACAGCAGTGTCGTAAACGTGGAGACATGAGAGTGCAATCCTCCTCCCGACTCTCTCTGCGCACCATACACACACACAGAGTGTTTGTCTCCGGGTCACTGGGAAAGTTAATTAGAAGAACGGAGTTTCTTGTGATGGAAGATGCCACCCTGTTATGATTCTGAGTCCTCTGTCTGCTTCTGATGAATTACAAATGACAGCGAGGGAAGTGAAGGACACCAGCAGTGACAGTTTGTCAGCCACACTCACTCTGCGTACAGTTTTTTGGGTGGATAACTTTTTCCTTCTCTAGTCATTTACACCACTCACTACGACTTCCTTCCTCCCCTCTCTGCCTCCTCTCCCTTTCCTTGCCTTTTCCAGTGCTGACTGGAAGGTGAAAGAGAGGGCAGCCTCTTTGATCAGACCTCGTGAGCCTCAAAGGGTGGGATTGGGACGGGGCAGTGCAGGGGACCTCCGCATGGGGCTTTCAGATGTGATACCGGTGATGCTGAGCAAACAACATCTGATGGAGCAGGTGCAGGGCTCTGCGCTCAGCTGTCACTAGCCTCCAGACAGGCAGGCAGAAAAGGAGCCCAGCAGTGAAATGTTTCTTATCAAGAGATGCTGCTTCTTTCCTCCACCTATCAATCAAGAAGCCAGCAAGTAGACTGGAACAGGGTTTGCTTGTTGCTGGTTCTTCATTCTTCGTTGTATTTTTGCAAGTTGTTCATCTACTGCTACAAAGTTCTTGTTTTCCTTAAGTGTGTTTTTAATGAGAGGTGGCTGCTGCCATCCTGGTATGTCGTGGGCTGGGCAAAAATATGCTCTGCACAGTGTGATTTCTCCCATCGCAGTATTTATTTTCCTACCAAAATATATGTCTACCAAATACCTGTTTCTTACCCTTAACAAAAAAAAAAAAAAAAA
>VZTI01003883.1:599615-628999 GCA_013397865.1 Struthidea cinerea | reverse complement strand
AAAAAGGCGAGAGAGAGAGAAAACTCATTTCAGTGAATTTTGCAGCTTGAAACAATTTTTTTTAAAAAAACCCTTTCTTTGAAGTTGGAAACACATTTCAATGAATTTCAGAGGAAGAAAATACTGATTTTATTTTCTTGAAAATGACTGCAAGATAGATCAGTTTGGAAAGAAACAACTTGTGGGCTGTGGAAGTTTTCTCAGGGCAGCAAAAGCTCTCTGAGTGATTGGAGTGTGCTTCTATTCTCCCAAGTGCTTCTCCTTCACAGAAGCAGATGAAATATGCAGGGGCCCTAAGTCTTGATCTAGGAGCCAGAATAGGGATTTGAGCACTTATTTCAAAGGATGGAAAATTAAACAAATAGCAATAGAGAAGAGTATGTGTTCATGAATCAGATTATGATCATGCCTGAGTGAAGACAATTGGTTGTTAACTCTACTCCTATTAAAGTTCATATTCTGAAAGGCTACACAGCTGCTAAATAAAAGCTGAAATAGATTTCTGTGCTAACTTCAAGGTCATGTTTCTGCAGCATTATGGAACACATTAAAATGCTCAATTTATCCTCTGTAGCTCACAAAAATATATAAATGTAGCTTATATTAAATAAACCTTTGCCAGGATCTCTTCCTCTCCCACTTTTTCTCCTTTGACCTCTATATTTAACAGAAAAATGTATTTCAATATGAGAAGATTTTCTTTATTATATTTGCTCTTTCCTCAGTGGGAGCCATAATTGCCCAGAGGGAAAAATATATATAGAGTGTCCTCTTGTCCACAAAATCCACTGACCTCAATCCAGCTATTTATTGTCCTTCCATAAGAGAGCAATAAGAGCCCTGATTTTCTTTGTATAAGCAGGCATGTGCCATGTTGTGCACAAATAAGGTGATTCCTTTACCTCCAGACCAACCCAGCTTGGTGAGGGGAACCCTCACCATGCAGGGCTGTAGTTTTGAACAGCAGAATTCTCAGTCCATGTATTCAGGGGCAATCCAAAAAATCACAATCAGGCACTGGTGTGTAACTGAAGACAACAGACACAGTTTTTTTGTTATTACTGCCTGCTGCTGCAGGAATTAAAGGGAAATGTCCCATAATTTATTAAGACATGCTAGAATCCTGTAGGGAATGTTTGCACTAAGGAGAGTGCAGCACCCTGCTAGAATGACCGTATGGCTCCTAGGCTGGATTGGGATTACATCTGACCAGTCTGGAGCACGCACAGAGAATGCCCATCTTGGCTCCTGCCAGGGAAGATTCAGCTTCAAAAGTATATTGAGTGGGATGTCTGCTGAGTCTGTGCTTCTTTCATAGTGCATCCATCAAAATCCTGGTAACTGAGGGCTTCCCAGCACCCCCTGCGTGGGAAGAAAGAGCAGGATTTGTCCTTTGAGGTAGACTCAGACTGGAGCCACAGGCACAGCCACCCTTGAGTTTGGGGAAGCTGAGGATCAGGTTTAGATCTCTCTGGATTCAACCAGAAATACCTCTTGCTTTGTGACATACCTGAAATTTAAATCTGTCAACATTTTAGTCCTCTGCCACGGGTGGTGCTGTGGTGCAGGTCCAGAAAGACAGGCCCCGTGCCAGAGCACTGAGCGCTGAAGGGCATGCCAGAACCATGGGGCCCTGCCCAGGAAGAGTCTCTGTGAGCTGAAATAACCATTCTTTTTATCACCCTTCCGTCAAGTCCTGTACTGCAGAGAGACCAACTCCCAACCATTTACTTTACTGCTTCCACCTTGTTGGGGTGCACTGGGTGCTGGAAGAGAGAGAGGCCCTGAGGATCAGAGAGAGGGCCTCTGTCCTGGGCCCGGAGGTGACCCTGGGAGTGCATCCAGGTCACCGGGGATGGACTGAGAGAGGATTGTGTGTTTATGGACAGACTGGGCCTATGAGAAGTGGTAATCGTAGTTTGTGGCCTTATAGGGGATTGTTTGCCTATTACTATAATAGGTAAAATCTGTGTAATACCCCAGGTGATTGGGGGACACTGTGGTGAACATCTTTGCTGTCTATATGATGTTATATCCTGTTGGGTGCTGGTATTTAGGGAATTCTGACTGTGCAATAAAGGTCTTTGCATTCTTCCACCTGATAAGCAAGGTCCTTGCCCATGCGTCAGTACTGCAAAATGGTGCCTTGTGTTTGTATATATTATTTAAATCGAGGCACCTAGACGGAATTTCACAGGACACATAGCTTTCCTGCTGACAAACCAGCTCTTGCTCCTTCTACCACATTGTCGTGCAGGGGACTCTCTTGGCTCTTGCAGACCTGGCAGTGCAGCAGGGAGGCCTTTGTTCACCTCCTTGCTGCATCCCTTGGGCTGCCTGGCAGCACCATGTCCCATGGGTTTTGCCCTGAGCTGCTCTGCCAAATGGCTTCACATTTTGAAGTAGAAGAGGAAGCTGTTTCCTGCGAACAGATTATGAATTTAAATATTTCCCTGAGCTTCTGTTCACCGGATTTCTAATGCACTGGGCATCAGCTTAGCCCTCTGATGAATCAAAGTCATTCTGCAAAAACGGCACCTTAGTGTTGCATATATATTGCCCCTCTACAGCTTCCCTGGTATATTTATTCAGTTTACTAGTCAAAACTAGTTTCATGCTACACTAAGCCCAGCAGGGTCAACACCTAGCCTATGAAAATCAAGCTGTCTCTTTTCTCTCTGCTTCATACATCATCATCAACCAAAGCTGGATATTAGAAAGTAGGTTTTGATCCTGGAATGATTATTGCTGCTGCTGCCTGGGATATGGCAGGAAGAAAGACAAGGAGAGGAACGTGTGAGTTTGCAATGGTTAGATCCCGCAGATCTGGGAATAAAAAGCGGGTGCAGTGTGTCTTGTCATGTCCAGTGAGAGCGCCACGTGGACAAGGTCTAAGGGTGCCTGTGCTGAGGCTGTAGATGCTGCTGTGGCTTGGTAGGAACATACAGAAACACACCAACACAGAGGAGCTGGAAGAGCTGCAGTAGGAAAAGCCCTGCCTGCACATAACACAGATAGGAGAGAAAAGGAGTAAAGGGGTAACTTAGGCTTCAAATGGAAAGAGAGTAGGTTTAGATTAAGCAGAAGTTATTTCCTATGAGGGTGGTGAAGCACTGGAACAGATTGCCCAGAAAAGTTGTGGTTGCCCCATGCCTGGAAGTGTTTAAGGCCAGGTTGGATGGGTTTTGAGCAACTAAAAGCACACAATTCCTGTGGTAATTCAAACAAGTTGTGCCTTTTAAATTGAAAACTGTTTTCTCCACTGATTTCCCTCTCACTGTCCCTGATTGTCTCCACTGACAGCTCTAGGATGGTGGTCTGACCACCACCTTAGATACAGCAGTGAGCATCAGGGCTGTGCTTTGAAAATGGCCAAAACCCCACAGCTTCCTGGGAGACCAGGATGCCCAAGGGCCCAGGGCATCTGTTCCTGGCAGTACCTGCGGAAGTGCGCACAGGAGCAGGGACGTGTGAGGAAGCTGAGACCAGGGACACATACAGAGCCCCAGGCAGATTCATGCACCACGAACTGTCTGCAGGTGTCACTGACACAGTCCCTCTCTGACTGACAAACCCAGCAAGACAGAGCTTTCCAGCTTGAGATAAAAACACCCTGAATGATCCCGTGCCGTGGCAAGCAGGAGCTGAAACATCTCTCATCATCTGTGGAGCAGGCTCAAGGGGAGGCTTGTAACACACACACACACACACACACACACACACACAAACACTTATTAAAGTTTTGAAACCATAATTAAAAGCAGGCGTTTCCATCACGCAGCACACGCTGTGCTGGGGCCCCAGAGCTGTGCAGCTCCCCCCGCTCCCTGCCCCGCTGCTCAGCTCCACAACACATCTCCAGTTGTCACTTTTACATATCTCTGTGTTTAACATGCAGCCAGCGCTCCTCACCTGCCTTTCACTGGAACTCAGCGTGGCCCCCCTGCTATTGATTAATTTGCGCTAATTAAAACCAGCAGTGTTTCTGCAGAAAAGAAAGATGTGTAAGTGTCAATAAATTATGGGAAATTTCACAGATTAAAGATTGCCAACTTCTGCTTGAAAATAACTAAACAAATGTTAATGGCTCCTTCCAAAGAGCCTAAATTCACTAACAGGGCTGCATGAATGGGCTCCAGTGCTCTTCTTGGATTTCAGCAACTTACAGCGAAGCTCTGCCTGGGTTACGAACTGAAAGATTTCATTTTTTCCAACATAGGTATTTCTGTTTTCCAAGACAATTTATGCATCGTCACTCTATTTTTCCTTGCCAGAGACTCAAACCAATCGGTTGAACCAAGATTTTTCAGTGCCAACAACATGGAAACCCTACTAAAATCCCAAGCAAATAAAGAGAGGAATTGTGGCGAGCCACCAAGCCAGCAGTGCTTGTTAGCAGCTGCTGGTAATAAACCTGCTGGAAAGCAGGTGCAGCAAAGGAAACTTCGTAAATCTGGAACAAACAGCTGGGGACAAGCCTAGCTTTTATGGCATGAAACTGGATTCAGGAACCTGAGGTAGGGGTAATTCAGAGCCAGGTTAGAATTCCATTGCCCCAAAGCTGAGGCACAGGTGAAGGGAGCAGGGAGCAGCACTGTGACAAATTTCTTGCACTTTCCCTGCTGTGGTCCCTGTCCTGACTCCATTGCTCCCAGTTTTAAATACAACACCTTTTCTTGGTAGTTTACAAGGTGTACAAGGTCAGCTTCAGGAGCTGCTGGGTAAGAGGAGCAGCCTCCCGGTCTCTGCAGCTCAGCGGGCACTGATTATCCTCAGGGCTTACAGATGCACAGTGGCTAAAATCCAAATGCACCAAAGTTTTGCAGCTTTGAGGATGCAGACAACATCAGCAACAGGCTTTTCAGCAGGGGCAGTGCACTTACTGATTTTCGGGTGGGAGGAGTGAATCCCCCGGGAATGGGAAGTGTTATGAGGCCTGACAGTGCCAGTGAGACGGAGGGTGTGGGGGCTCAGCTGTGAGAGGTGTGTGTGGTTTGTTACCACAAAGGTTTAATGACGCCCTCTTGCCCTTGATCTTTGGAGCTGTGCAGGAGAGCAGAGAGGAGGCAGGGCTTAAATGTCAGCTCTGCACCGGGGTGGGTGAATTCCCCAGCACTGGCCTCGGCTGGCCAGGATGAGGTCCTGTCCTGGTGAGAGCATCTCATCAGACGTGCTGAGAGCAGCAATGAGAAATCAGGAAGCTCCTGCCGTTGGCTTGGTGGGATTAATTAACTTCAGCATTGTCGCTGCCTCCAATTAACTCCGTGGCTGCAGGCTGGGCCCTGCTGGGTTTTGGTGGGGAAGGACCAGCGGGTGGTGAAGGCTGGTGAGTGGGAGCTGTGTGGCAGCACAGGGGCAGGAGCAGATCAGGGGCTCAGCTGCACATGGAGGAGGGGAAATGCCATTGGAAGTAGATGGAAATGTGAAAGAAACATAACATTGAAAAGTCATGCACTTGGGTGCTACATAACTAAGAATTTTTATGGCACAGCTAGGGAGGGAAAGAGGACCCCTGTCCTTTGTAAATCTTTCTGTTGAAAGACTCATTTATTAGTCATCCATAATAGAAGAAATGTCATCAGCACAGTGTTTTCATGAGAAAAGGGAAGAACTGATGCCATTGTACAAGGCAGTAGTAAGACTGTGTTTGGGATATTTTGTACAGTTTATGGTTACTCACAGTCAAGACAAAATAGTTTAACCTGGAAAAGGCACTGAGAAAAGATGTCTGTTAGTCTGGCATGATGGACCTTCGTCCTTTGACCTTTGCAGCCTCCGATCTGCAAACTCCTGGGGTCAGAAAGTCCACAGAACTTAAAAATGTCCCCAAACGCATTATTTGATCCCAGAACTGCCTTGCCACATGGACCAAGGACAGAGGTAGGTGCTCTGTGGCTCACACTTCATTTCACTCCTGCTAAGGAACGTATATTTGGTCTGATACACACTTTAGGCTGTAATAAATTAATCTCCAATAGTCCATCTCAATTACTGGCACCCATAACGACCAATATCTCATGATGTAAAGGAGTTTATAAAATTGAGGTATGATTTAGCATTACGTGACATAGGAAACTGAGCTTGTTGTTTGTTGCAGGAAAGACAAGAAAACAAGATTGACAGTTCTGGAAATGTTCAAATAGCCTTAATCCACAGGTAATTTATACCACCCGCTGCCTGGTCTGGTTAAAAACTCCAGAAGCTGCACTCAAGAATGCAGTTTATGGAAACTGTGGAGCCTTTTTGTGACCAATCCAGTATCAAACTGTAGGAGGGTAGAGAATTCTGCACTGAGATACCCAGAAATCAGGAATGGGATTATGTCCATATTCTTATTCGGAGAACTAATCCACTCACCATAGGTTTATTTTACAGACTAGAAAGAATAATAGGCTTTTTAAAGTGCAGTTCATCTCATGCTATTACAGACCTTAGGGTGACTGCCTGTGTCTGTCCTTGGCTATAATTGGAGCCTGGGGTGCCCAGCTCAAATAGAAATGTCTGCCTTGAAGAAGTGAGTTGAATCCAACCCCTTGCATAGAGAAAACAAGGGTTATATTTTTGCTTTCCTCTCCAAGATAGACAATCCTTTTAGGATGCTCCTATTCTGAGTTGCTCAGTGTTTTTCTAGACAGGTGTCTTTGTTTTTCTCCATGGTGTTTCAGGACTCTCTTTGCAAGCACATGCTCATTGTGCCTGCCTGGCTGCCTGCCATGGGCTGACAGGTCTCCTCATGGCTGGCATGGGTGCTGGGCCCTTCTGTCGCTCCCCCAGCTCTTGGGAAAGAAGATCTGAACTCTGTTGTAGAGAGGGAGGAAGGCATGGCCCATGGAAGGGTTACGGTCATTCAATCCAGTAAGCAGCAGAGCTGGGCAAACGCCTCAACTTCTGACCTTTAGACTGCAATGTCTGTCCAGACCAGGCAACGATGTGCTTGTAGCTGAGCTGGGGGGAGGAACAGAAGTCTTTGGCAAGTAAGCTCTATGGGTAAACTCACAGGAAAGAATCTACAATGTCACAGTCATTGAGCTATGGGTGAAGTGTTAAACCACGGTCATTTGAACTGAGCATGAAACTTCATGTTCAAAACAAAGCACATGAATTTTTTCCTTAGAAAACACACACTTGGGAGACTTCTCAGTTTAAGTGGATTGTTCCAGAAGGCAGTGTGAATGAGGTATTTTCCAAACCCTCGCCAGGGCAGTGAGTCAAGATCTTGCCCCTCATGACAAAGCCTAAGTGATCATATTTACCTCAACTCTGAAAGACAGCTCGGTACCAGCAGAGCAGAGGCAGGAGAAATGTCATGGAAGAGCCCTGGGGAAAGCTCAGATGTGAGGTAAAGGAGCAGCTTGGCCACTCTCTACACTGGAACATTCTGAAAGGAATTCAGAGTCCAAACCAGAGGGGCAGAAGTTTGTGTCAGAGGAGAGCAGATTGTGGGGTGAGCAATCCAGGTGGGTGAAGAGACCCTGAAGTGGATCCCTGAGGTGGAACACCATGAACTGGAACTGCTGACACTGGTCAGATGGGAAATGCACAGGGAAGTGGCCCAAACCTTGCACAGAACCTGCCATCCCACACAGTTTGTCCCCTGGGAGTTCTGTATCCACTCACTAAGGTTTCAGACAAAAGAGAGAGCTGTGTCGGCATGAAACCAAGCTCCATTATGCATGGACTGTTGGTTTCCCTTTATTGCCAGCTCCTCTGGATTCATATCAGGAAGCCTGGAAGCTGCACATCCCTAATGAAAAGCAGAAGATACTCGTTATTAAATCTGAACTGTTCGAATGCAATTGGTTGCTAGCAGATTTCAAGGTCTGTTTCAGTGATCCCCATGCAGCAAATCCAACACAACACAAACAGTGATGAAGCAGCTCTGGCTGAGGCTGGTGATACAAATCTTCCATTGGATCTGCTTTTTGCTGTCTCCAAGGCTGCTGATTCACCTAAAGGGGCAGCTTCTGCCCTCAGAGACTGAGAGTGGCTTCCTACTCTGGTCGCTTCTCCTGAGCTTAGGTGGAAGCTCCGTACAATCAGACATTCTTTCCGTGACACGAAAAGCATTCCGTTTCATTAAGTGGTCACTTGGAAACACATCTTCTCTGGACCTCTGCCACACCATATCTCAAACTATGTCATGAAACTCATGTTACCTGCAAGGCTGTGGGTGATCTGCAGTAATTCACAAGAAAGTTGGGTATTTAAAGACATTCCACTACCATACTTTTAAGAACAACTATATTACTGCAATAAAACGTGCCTGAATATCAAACCACCCATGCTGAAAACAGACTAAGCTCAAGCTCAGGGAAGATAAAATGCAAATAAAAATTATTATTTACAATGTCTAACATTTAAAATGCCTGCACAACACAGTGGCAGGTGAAGAAAGCAAGAAAAAGCTACTTTATCCAGTAACACAAGGATCAGATCTGCAAAGTCTCTTTCCTTCTTCATGTACTTATGTTTCTCTCAGCTGGCACTCATAACTCTCTGGATCCACTGCAAGGATGGTGGTGGTGCAGCTTCTCCAACAGTGAGACTTCTGGGAAAACTTAATGGCAATACAATCCAGACGGGCAAATCTAGAGAGCAGCAACAGACAGTTTCAATATTCCCCTGTCTCTGCACACTGGGATCTTTGTTCATGTAACGCCTCTTATTTTAAACTAAAACACTGCCTATTATCCTGCTTCCAGACACATCAGAACAATGCTTTTCAACAAAGCTGTAATCAAGGGTGTGATACTTCTCCAGGCCTCATAGCTCTCTCTATTGCTGGAAAATTAGGGGTTGCTTTTAAGTTGCAGACTGAAAGAAGCAGGGGATATATTTCCACTTATCCCAACAGGAACATTTTAGGTCTGAGCAGCATCAGGAGAAATACTTGGAGGTTTCTTAAATTTTCAAGGCACCTTCCCTTAATTCATCATGAAATTTATTTTTGTGGTAAATCAGGAAAGTCGGTTTGCCTTGTAAATATGCAGATGAAACCGTGCTGGGTTGAGAGAAGAGGAAAGAGGCATGAAAGATGACTGCCTTGGGTCCACTAAGGAGACGCGAGCAAGCGCTGATGAGGCGCTGAGCTGACCAGAAATCGGATGACCACATCAGGACGGCGCTGGGCCAGAGCTCATACACCATGCTGACAGCCTGGGCTTGTTCAGCTGCTTGGGCTCCACGCCACGGCACTGCAGCGCGTGCTGGTCAGCCTGGGGAGTGGGCACAACAAACCTGGCTTGGCGGGGCTGGGTGTACCCGCAGATCTTTTCTCCTTCCCACCACTCACTCAGTCTGGAGGGACTGTGTCTCCTTTTCCTCCCCGTGCTCTTGCTGGGAGACTTGAGAACTGTCCATCTTTCCGTTTATGCTCTGCAGAACAGTTTGTTCTTAACGCATAAGTAAATGTGCCACTTTGTTATGAGCAGGAATATCCCCCCCACCTCCTCAGCATCCAGCCTGATGCTCCAGGAGTCAGCACTCAATAGCTGCAGGGCAGTATGGCAGGGTTAGAGGTCGGGCATCCTTCACCACTCATGGAAAAAAGGAAACACATCCTGGTTGTCCATCTGTGAATCTCCAGGCTTGCATTGGAAAGGGACCCATGGTGGGTGGCTCAATAAAGATTTAACCACACCTCATGGTGACTAAAGCTGGTTGAGGAATGTGCAACTCCCTGCAAAACCCATAAATTCAGTATTTTAAAGGAAATACGAACCTTGAAATATCATATTCACAAGCAGAGATATTTCATATTAATAATGTCCCTGTGGTATGTCATACTAGTCAGATTTCAACCACTTCAGGCTCTCCCTGTCTTTGTAGGTGACACCTCCTGCTCACGCTCCTTCCCTGAGGATTTCCTCCCTGAAGAGGGGAGGCCCTGCCCCCAGGACCTCTGCCATGCCCACCACCAAGGAGGCAGCAGATTTAGAGCATTCAGTCCATGGTGGGGAATGAGAACGAGAATTGCTCTGACAAAATCCCCTGTGTGGCAGCATTTCCAAATCAAAGTATTTTAATAGAGACAAAACCACACACATTAGGGACTGTATTTTTTTTTTTTTGGCTGAAGTATTCAGGGTTTCAGTCAAAATGTTTTCATTTTTTAATATTTGTTTTTCTGAGGAATAATTGAAGTTTTTGCTGTGAAGCAGATACTTCACACAATAAACATGTCTTTTTTTCAAAAAAAAAAACGGATTAGAGGGAAAATTTTCAACCATCTGTCTGGCTGAAGGACTACTGAAGAGGGAATACTAAGGGTTTATGTAGATTTTTTGCAACTCTCTGAGACTCTTTAAAAACCAGAAGCTTTGACTCATGTGAGAAAAGGTGAAGGACAAAGAAGGCAAAGCAAAACAACAGGGTCAAGTGAAATGCCAGAGTCAAAGTAGTTCTGAAACAACAATGAAAACTTTCAGTAGGCATTTTCTCTATTTCCAGTGTGTTTTTCCACATGCAGCAATGGGATATTGCTGACTCTCCTTGAAAATAGAAAGAGCTGCATTGCCACACTGCTTTGTAAGGGTACTTTTCTCCATCCACACTTCACTAAATCACCTGGACTGTCTGTGCAGGGCGGAGCTTTTCAGAAACAAACAGCAGCACCTGCGCCTGGCCCAAGCAGCTCTGCGGAATCCCCAGTGCTGCAGAGCCGTGTGCTGGTCCAGGTGCACCTGCCCCAGAGAGGAACAGCAGCAACTGGTGGTTCCCCCATGGCTGGCAGCCAAGGTGTTGATTATCATCGACAGGGAAAGGATCAGCTCGTCAGGGGCTCGTTTCTCTGCACAGCTAAGGAGCTTAGTGCAGTAGAGGTTAGCTGGATTCCAGGCAGAATAGCCAGCCCTGCTGGCAACGAGGGCTCCTCCTCCCCTCCCCTCCTGGGAATCTCCCCCTCTTTTAGCATAAATCCTTAGCTCTGCACCCAGAGGCAGTGGGTGAAATATTGGTGGACCCTCCTCCACCCTCTTCGTCAGGCAGCTTTATGTGGTTCAGTCCTCCCAAAAAAATAAAAAGAGGAGGGGGAATCACAAAACATTTTCTATTTCAAAACAGATTTCATCTTCCTTAGAAAGTAATACTGCCTCCAGCCATGTGTAACTTATTTTTTATCCAACAGAGTATATGGGCTTATAACTAGATCCTGATAGGAACCCAGGTTTAAAACATTATTCACAGCAGGTTATTTGATCTTTATTTGCTGAATGCACTCAGCTGAATCCCTATCTCCAAACAATATGAGAAATAAAATGCCAGGCATGCTTCATTGGCCAGCCAGCTCATCTTGATTTGCAGAGATGGCTACATCCCTCTCAGCAGTTTCAGAGCTGTGCCATATCCCAGGCCCTAAGAGGCAGTTCCTCTTCCCCCACCCAAACACTTACCACTTCTTGGTTTTCTCCTTCCCCCCATTAGAAGCTTTAGAAAAAACACTTCAAACTAGACCTTTCCTCTCCCTTCACTGTGATTTCTGGGAAATGGTTCTTCACACTGCATATTTGTGGATACTCGTACAAAATCACTTGCCATCTGCTATTGTGCAGAAGGTCAGATGCTGATAACCTGCTCAGGAAGCCACGGGGTTTGGTGATGAGACTGGACACCTGCAGAAAGGTGGGTTTGGAGGAGCCTGCAAGACCCTGGCAGAATTACTGATACTTCATTTTATTAATAGAACTGCTGTGACACATCTCAGTGCTGACCTTGTCTCTGCCACACCAGCTTTGCTGCAGCTTCAAGCTGCGTCACAGTTAAAGTTGGACTTGGACATCGCAGGTGACCACTGGGATTGCTTCTTTCAAGAAAACCCCTGATGGCTACAAACTGGATTAATTGCCAAGCAGGATGGATAAGGCTTTGCTGTCCTGAAAGTGAAGCCAGAGCAGCTTGGGGAGAGAGGCCAAGCTGCACACAAGGAGGTCAGGTTCTTCATTTCCTTTGGCTTTTGATGAGATATGCCTTTGAAAATCCTCTCTCACACATCCTAAAATAAAAGTCTGCAGCTTTCAGGCCAGAGCCCAAGCACAAAATATACTTCAGAAACTTCAGCATGGAGGGTTCTGCTGTAGCAGGGCTTTGGGATTAGCGGGCAAATCCTTGGTGGACATCCCTGAACCCAGATGGTGTCATTAAACTGGCCAGCTTTCTGCACTGCTATTGCAGATACAGCAGGACAGGGCTGCTTCTCACATGAATATCTATAGCTCTTATGTTTCCTTCCCTGGGATGTGTTTCAAAGCCTATCTGCCCATCACAGCTACCTCCTCCTGCTTCCCTTTCAAGACATGTCAGGAGGCCATCCCGCTGCCAGGCAGTGTGTAGGTTATGCTCATTTTCCCTGGGTAAGGGCAGAGCAGTGTCACCGACCCAGCTGAATGTTTCTTCACAAAAACACGAATTAAAACCACCCCCCGTTGTCAGTAACCGACTCGCTGTGCCATGCAGAGGATTTGTCCCTGTCCTCGTCCCCGTACAGCCCGGGAGTGTCACCGAGGCCGCATGGATGTGGCAGCGAGTGGGACAGCTCAGCCTGGCCTCTGTGGTCCGAGGGCAAGCACTCAGGTTCCGTGTGGTTCGCTGGGGAGGGAGGGGGAGATCTGAGGAGGAGAGGATTAAATGTCTCACTTTTCTTTCCCAGTAATTAACCCGGGAAAAGAGAAGAGAAAAAAAAGAAACAGAAACCAGTCAGGGATGCAGCTTTGCATGGCTGGATTAGAGTCACAGTTGGCCTATCCCCTTGGGAGCACTACTCTGCTATTAATAAAAAGATAAACAAGCCCTTTTATTTATTTATTTTCCCTTCTCTCCCCAAGCTCTTTGATTTCTCCTCTCCTGCTTCAGGGGGCCCTGCTCCCTTCCGTCAGCTCTGCATAAGGGAGTGCTTGCAGAGGGAGCGTTTGCGAGACACTGCCTGGGAAAGACAAAAATCAAGGGTGAAGGGAGTACGGGGAAGAAGGAAGTGGGTGCAAATTATTTTAGCCATTTCTAGCAATTACATCACCTCTCAGGACTGGCAGAAATGATGCCCTTTATTTATTCCTCTTGCGCCGATGCAGCTGCAGGTGTCATTCCCACAGGCTTCCTCTAGCTCCCTGAGGCCACCCCATCCTAGCAGGTACCTGTCTGTCCCTCTCCACCCCTGGGGGCAGCTGTCTGGAGCCCCTCGCTGAGACAGAGACAGCCTGCTGGCTTCGCTGGGTCCGTGTGGGAATAGGGGCTGTCAGGCAGAGCGTGTGGGGGAGAGTTACCCACTGAGAAAAAGCTAATTGCTGCTCTCAGGCAAGGGGCTGTTTGTACCTAAACCATCAGCAGAGTGCAACCGATCTCAGCAGCTCAAGAAAACACCAAGAGGAAAAGCACATCAGGTTATTTGCCTTAGAAGGGATATTTGCCAATTTTGTGGGCAGAAATGGGCATGGATTAAACTGTGGTAATTCTGTGGTAATTCTTTATACAAATTACACGTTCAACTCAGTCTGAATTTTAAACAGTCCTCTTAAAAAAATTAAATACCTGAAAAATACTTCATAAAGCTTCTGAATAAGTGATGAAAGCTATTTTCCTGGCTTCTTCTTTGATCATTAGAATGGGGAAAAGGCAGATTAAATGGTATACACACACCGGGGCACTACTTGTGTGCATTTTTGGGGGATCGTCTCATCAGTCCCTCCAGCCATGATCTGAGAAAAATTTGCTTCCGAAGGGACAGGAATGATTTGAAGAAGTTCAGAGCTTAGCGTGTTTATTGCTCCAGAGACACTCAAACCTCGAGCAACAAGCATCAGTCATCAGCATGGGGGTACCCACGGTACAAGTTGTCCCTGTGCTCTGTGTGTCCCCTTGGAGAGCTTGCAGAAAAGGAGAAGGAGATGCCTCAGTGCTGCCATGGAATCATTCGCACTGGCCATGCAATCCCCCCTTGCCCAGCCTGAGTACCAGCCTGACGTGCTTTTTGCTGGTAAAAGCAGAGTGCAGGGCGGTGAGGAATGGAGAATCAGCCAAGCCACTACAGGAATATCCCAGGGTCTCAACCCAGACACAAGGCCAGGCACTTCTTCCTCAGGGACCTTTGTCTCGTGAACCATCCCTCCAGTCTTTCTATCAATGTGTTGAATTTTCTTTAAAAGTTTTGTAAATAAAAGCCCTTTCTGCCTTCTGGTTTGTTGGTTTGTTTTGGTTGTTTTTTTTTTTCTCAGCAAACATGGGGCAGAGAAGTGAGAGCAGAGGCTGGCAGTGCAGTCAGGGTGTTAATGGCCACATTAGCTGGAAAGGGGCAGCCAAAGCAGGATGTGTAAAACCCCACCCAGGCTGCCCTTTAATTTGCTGTTACATGGAGTGGAAGATTTGAAAGCGTATTTCTGGGTAATTAATTCAAAGAGTGATTCTAATGGCTAATGCTGTCAGTTTTGACTGCAAGGGAGGTCTGGGGCTGGAGCAGGCAGTGAAGGGAAAGGAAAATGCTTGGAGGTCACAGGCAGATGTTAAAATATTTTGACAGCCCACATCCAAGAGGCTAACTTAATGAAAGCCTTTGGCCAGCACCTTCCAAGAGGTCTGAAACTGAATCCATTTATTTTTCTCCAGAATAGCATGCATGGCTTGGACTGTGGCTTGTCCATAAATCACCATTTTCCATTTGGTCAGCAACACCATCAATCATTCTCAGAGCCCACCAGCCTGCTCTCTGTGCCACTGCAGAAACACCAGTAAGAGGGATTTGGTGTCTCTTGAATTCAACTCCTCAATTTTCAGTGACAGGTAGGGTAAGCTCTGCCTTTATCTCTACTGATTATTAAAGCGAGTGAGCAAAGGTCCTGCACCTGTGTATGGAAATATAACTGCTCCATGGTGCTGGGAAATGAAATTAGGAAGCTCTATTCATGGTGTTATTATCTTGCTTGGAAGGATTTAATCAAACCATTGCACTGCTGAGGAGGATGTCCACAGCCTGGGAGTTTGGTTCCCCCCGAACCGCATGTCCCTGTGGCATTTACTAAACTCCTCCAGCCTACCCCAACGGGCTTGGAGTCGAGTAGCATTTGCAGAGGGTTTGCTGGGGACCATTCTGCTGAGGTTTTTCAAAAGATTTTGTCAGGAAGCTGGAAAGGCACAGCTCCTGGCATTCGTGTTCACTGGCTTTCACTGCTTTTTGCTTTGTGCTTCAGAGAGCACTTGGAGTAAAGACACAGGGAATGAAAACTTGTGAACGTGGAAAATAACTGGGAGAATATTTGATTCAAGTTTATATTTTGAAATAAGGTTTGGGTGAAGCCTGCTCCTTTTGACCTCCTTTGGCTGTTTCCAGACATTCAGTTCCTCCTATGTGTCAGCTCATCACTTCTGCGTCTACCACTGCTATACCTCTTGTAACAGAATGTGTTCATAAATTGGTACATCCTTCATTTCATGTTCTTAACTTTTGTACAGGACTGTAATGGATGGAAAAACCCTTTTCCAGCCCAGACCTGGGGTGGCTGCACTTCAGGATGGGTGAAAGGATGCCCTGTGCCTGTACTGCTTGCAGATGCAGTCCCAGACATTGATTAGACCAAAGCTGGCAGATTTCCACCCTAATTCACTGCACTAATTTTATTCAGCTCTCTAAAAAGCACAAGAGACAGACATCCACATGCAGACATGGACAGCGACAGAATTACAGGTGCCAGTATGTGTGGTACAGACCAACACAGAATTTAGAGCACACCCTCACCATCCTGGGGCTCCTGGAGTTTATTTTGAGTACTGGGCTTGTGGGTGTTGGCACAGGACAACACCTTCCTTTGCGTGTGTGCTCAGGAACTGTGCACCACTGAAACACAAGGATGGCACTAGAGATGTGCAATCCCATCTACCAAGCAGATGCACAGTTGCACCCTTGGTTTATAAGCAGACACTGTCACTCCAGAGATTAATTAGGCAAGTGCTTGCCCCGCTGGCTGATCAGCTGTATTTGGACAATCGCCTGGACTCACTGCAGGGCTAAATTAAGGAAAAGTCTTTTGAGTCCAAGAATGTCTAGGACTTCTGGTCATGTCAATATCATTTATTTATTTATTCCAGTTCTGCAAAGCTTCTTATCCCTCAGTGAAGAAGGCTGCATACCTGCAGTCAGTCTGTCTGAACATATTTTTCATTAGCAGTGCTCCAGGATGGCCGATGAATCTACATACGCACACAATTAAACCATTGCTTGCACAATATCCTCCTCCAGACACCCCACAAAAATCAGTAAGTAGCATTCCCAGATCAGCAGCAACCATCAGCTCCTCTTTGCCAGCAGTAAAGTGCTCTTACCCCCTGCCCCAGCTGAGGGATGCAGGAGACAGAAGGCAGATGCAGCCCTCACATTCCCCTCCGAGCACCTGCCAAAATTCCCTTGTTCCCTGGTGCGGCGAGAATGGCAGGGAGGGCACTGTTGGGGTGTCCAGGGAGGGCACTGTCAGGGTGTTTGGCACATTCTGCCTCGCTGGCTGGCACAAGCTGCCCTTCCTTCAAGCTCTGCTGCTGCTGAGTCCTGCACAGAAGGTGGCTCCAGCAGCCCTTGCCAGCCCCCTTGATAATTAGGACACTGAGCACTGCGTGAGCAACAAGGCCATGGTGCTTGGGAGGGAGTGGGAACAGCTCTGCTCTTCCCAGACCGTGCCTTGCTCTCACTGGTAATAAAAAGGAGGGATTTCTTTTTAGCACTTTATTGTTAAGGACCATGGGACAGCTGGGAAGAATTTTTCCCTCCATGTTCTTTCTTCTCCACTCCTGCAAAGCCAGAGAAATCTTCCCTTGCTGAAGGAGGGTGTGAAAGCACATGGCAGGTTTTGCAAGTGTCCATTAAGCTCATCAAGTGCACCCAGTATTTCTGTGTTAGCTCACATCCAGGCTTTCCGTGGCAATGATGTGAGTGCAGATACTGTCAAGCAGGAGCACCCCAGGATCGGAGCCAGGCTAGCAAAGCTGGGTTTTACTGATAGGGGGAGCAGGGCAAGGAGGGCAGCTTTCATTCATTGCAGCCCCCAAATATTTCTGGGGCTTTGCCTTGTGCTGCAAAAGTCTCTCAGGTTTCCTCACTCCTGTGAGATTTCTTTCATCTCGGGTAGCAATCTCACAGCATCAGCTCCTGAATGATGTGGGTTGTGTTGCAGCTGAGGGCTGGGGAGTAGGTCCTCTCATGGTGAGAAGGAGTCAAAGACCAGATTGAAGAAACTAGATCAGAGGGGCAGACAGTTCCTCTCAGAGCACCAAAATCACCCAAATAGCTGCTGGGGGGGGTGGGCTGGGGGGTGTACAGAGACTGGTATTTCATATGCACAGCACACTCAATAATTAGCATAAGGGCAAGAGCACTTAGTAACAGAGTTTCAGGATAATTTTAATGTTTTCTTACTAATTTTTCATTTAGATTCTATAGCTGTTTTTAACATTCCATCACTGTGTGCTCGTCTCTTTATATTCTTTTTTCCCCTTGCAGAAAATGAGGCACAGAGCAATGACATGACCTGGCTGGGGTGATCTGCCAAAATGTTGCAACCGGTATTTTCCCAATCCTGAAAACCCAAAACTTGGGAGTTTCTAGCTGCTTTTGGGCAGGCAGGTGAGGGAGGGCAGGTAGCAGCAGAAAACTGCAGCGTGGCTATTAACTCCAGTGCCTTCAGAAATAACCCTTTATCCCAGTGCCTGGCAGAGCAGCCCTCCTCACTCGTTAATGTGCTTGCTTAAAACCATCACCCTTAAACTTCCACCAGTGCTGGAGTTAATGTACTGCCCTTTGCCACCTCGAGTGAGACTGTGCTGTGGAAAGCTGTGCTGGGCTGATTCCTGTCAAGACTGTATAATCAGAGATGGGGAAAAACTTGAGAAGTGGCTCTTAGGAGGTACCTCCCGGGCTGAGAGCAACTTCTTTTTATGTTGGAAAAATACAGTGGTTTTCTGCTAAGAAAGGAGAAAGTTGCCTGCAAAACTTCTACAACTTGAAAATTACTTCAGGCTCTCTGTGAAATCCCCACACTTTCACTGATGAGAGGATAAAATACCAGATATCTGCTCAGAATGAACAAGGGAAAGATGGAGAAAAAGCCACCTCCACTGCTACAGCACAGAAATGCTTTAGAAAGGGCCAGTTTTACTTCAGCTTGAGGATGGATAAAATGCTGGTGCTGTCCCAGATCCTAAGAGCAGCTCCTAACCTATGATTAGAACGACTAATCTTGCTTTCTCATACACACCCTTCATCCTGCTAGGGATGGGTTTTGCCAGCCAGGGCTTGCCAGGCCAGCTCTGAGCCAGATCTAAGCAGGTGCAGCTGAGCTGCCTCTTGCCCCCTCCTGAGACCTGCCCAGATCGGGCAGACACAGGGACAAGGATGGTGTTTTTGGCTGGGATGAAGAGGTGCAGCATGGTGCCTCTGGAGCAGAGGAAGGGCAGTGCTCCTGTGGCACAATGAGTCCAACAACTGGGATAAAGCCCAGAGATCCCATTTAAAGCTGAAATTCAAATGGATCTTCTCTTCGTAAGGGTCTGATCTTAACCCCATGCCACAAAACCACCGAATGCCAAACACGTCACACTTCAGCCGTGGTAGCAGCGAGGTTGCTTGAGCAACATTCACTTTTTGGTATGGTGAGGAGAGCATGGGACTGAGCTCGGAGAGCCACATCTGCACGGGGCAGTCATGCTGCAGGTGATGTGCTAGGACTGGTCACTGGGAATGGGCTGCAGGTCAGGAAGGAGGTTCCTGGAACAGCTTCCCAAGGGACTGGGAAATGGGAAAACAGTGGAGCACAGGCTGGCATTATGCTGTGCTGGCAAAGCTCTCTGGAGTGCTGGGCAATGGAGAAGCAGAGAATTATTTTGGCCAGCCTTCAGCATCTGCTAGAAGTGGTGTGCATGTGTGAGGGCTGGATAACCGAGGCTCTGGCAGGTGGAGGGATAAAAAGGAGCTTTTCCGTTGTGTTGCAAAACCTAAAATTTAATGAGGGAAAAGTACGCGTGAGTCAAATTAAACCAGAGTATTTGCAGGAGGAAGGATTCAAATCCCTGAAAAAAACCCATAATTCAGGGGGTAACTTGAAATTCCACATTTGCACTGAAACAAATAAGTCAGAATGTTTAACCCTGATTTCTTTAAAACTCTCTTTGAATTTGATTCATTTCTAAATGAAACATGCCATTTTGAAACAATAAAGTTTCCCTCAAAAATAACTCCAAAATGAAACACTGCAACATTTCCAAATATTTGTTTCTCTTTAAAGGGGTTGAAATGCAGTGTGTCACATTTGCCTACAGCTTTGCCCTGACCTTTTTATTCAACCAAAATAATTTTCTCAATGTAACCTGAGCAGCTTTAGCTCCCTTGAAGTTATGATTTCTGGGATGAATTTACAATTTACTGAAAGAATATCTTTTCAGTTTTGCTTTAGTCTGAAGTATATTAGCAGAGCTGTTTTGGAGAAGGAAATACTCAGTTTTGTTCCTGCTGTTAAAACTGCTGATGGTCTCCATTAACAAAACATCACTTTCACAAGACATGGGCTCATCTGAAAGTGCATAGAAGAGAAGACCTGAAAACAGAGCTGAGGAATAATAAAAGAAAAAAAATTAACTGCACAAAAAGGCTACTTACATTTATGGGATCTTTTAAAATAGCATTTAGATGGAAAGCTGATTCCTCATTCTTGCCCATGCTGGTACTTTTCTCAGGCTATCTCAAATTTCAGGAGTTAAGAGAAGAAAAAAAGTCTTGCATTGCACCATATATGCCAAAGAAATGCAATACAATCTGATTTCATTTCTTTCTCTCATGCCTGAATGTGCTCATTTTTGCTTACAAAAGGAAAGACACAAAAGAATTGTAAGAAAAGGAATCAGATGGTGCCGCCCGATACTGTTTCACAGCTAAAACGTGAAAACAAGACCAGCTTCTTCTGCTGACACTTAGGTCTCAAAAAAAGGGTTATTATTCTTTTTAGAGGGAATTCTCTTAAAGGGAAATTGCTCTGAGTTTAATCAAAGGCAGCATTTATTATAACTTAGCAGAGCGGTTGCCACCCGCTGCCGAGAGCGCTGCTGGCAGAGGGAGGCTGCAGGGGCACTGTGCCTTCTGTCCCGCTCCTGAGCAGCACCAGCTCCCACATTCCCTCCCTGGGTCTCCTCCTGTGCTACGCTCTGTGCAGATGGACTTTGAGGAGGGACCTACTAGTTGGGGACTCATGCCTTAGCTTTCCCCTCCTTGGATGGTGCACGGCCTTGATTTTTCAAGATTTCTCTTGATTTCTCGAGAAATGTCAAGGTCACCTGCGTGCTCTGTGCTGAATGGTGCACCTCAGGCAGCAGAGTGGAAGCAGGACATGGGCACCTGAAGGCAGCAGTCAGCCAGCAGCTGGTATCACCCCTCCTGCCAGGCAATCCAAACTCATCCCACCTCCAGCTCTCCACTCAGAAAAAGATCTAGACCCAGCCTGAGAGAGACAGAGCGAGACAGCACATGGTGTGCTACAAAACCTGTACCAGGACCTCTGTTCCTCTCAGAGGTCTCAGTAATGAGGAAAACAAATGGTGTTTCGAGGCTTGCCAATTGTTACATACATATAAACAATTTCACCTCCTCCTGTGTGTCGCTGTTATGTCCGAGGCGCATAAAGAAAACGACGCAGAGTCCAGGCTCATGAACAAGTGGAAGCCGAAGCTTTTCTTTAATAATTTTCTGACTACTATATAGGACAGATCGCAAAAAGTGTGTTGAGTGGCAATAGGTAATTGGTTCCTCGGCCATCCACCCCTTGAGAGGACTGGCCAAGTCTTAAGAGACCTATTCCAAAATATTTACAAAGTCAAAGCCATAACAATCTTGCAAAACAACTTGCGAGTGCAAGAAGTTTATGGAACTGTGACCTTGTTTAAAATAGTTTACATAGGAAAGACAGTCTGCTCACAGAATATTGAGAAAAGGCTGAAGAATTTCTCTGATTCTAGCTTTTTAGCACCTACACCTGTGTCCGAGTTTTGGGATGTTTGGCACAGTGTATAAGCACAAATAGATTCACCCCCTCCCTCCCAGCAGATGATTTTCAAAGGACCAAATCTCTCACAGGGGGCTTTAGGGAAGGTTTCTTTCCTCTTTCTTCCTCGCTATTGTTTCTTTTGCCATCAAGAATTTTGCAGCTTTCTGCATTGCTCAGGTCAGGATGAAGGCCAAGAGAAACTGTGGTCCTAAAATCATCTAGTCTGAACGCTTTGTGCTTTTCTCATATGTTGGAAAAATAACATCTTCGCACAAGTGGAAATGGAAGTGGAAGAAGAAACACTTGGAAATGATTGTTATTTTTAAGTTCTGCCTCAGCAAACAGCCACTTGCAGCACTTACTGTCTATCACATCAGAAAAACCTACATCAGTTCCCCATAACCAAACACCAGCCGTGCTACCGAGTTCAGATAATGGGACCTGCCATTGCAGGCTCTCCTGTGGTTTCTGTCATGGATAAGTCTCCTGCTGGCTTTCATCCTCAAATCTCAAGCAGAAGTTGAAAGAAAGGAAAACTTGCTGCAGAATGTTGCCGGCCACACCTGGCAGGTCCCACACCCAGGCCAAAGGGGCAGCTGCTCCTTTACTTCACAGAGCCAACTGCAGAGCACAGGACACCCTGGTGTGTCGCTGCTGGCACATCCCTCCTGAAGCCAAATACCAAATTGTAGCATTATCCCAGCTGTCATGGAGAGGAGGCTGGTCTGCACCGCTGCTTCACTCTGTCTTCCCAGCTTGCAGCTTTCAGTAGGCCTCAGGAAAATCAGGGTCTGACTTGCCTCATGAGCCCTGAGCTCTCTCAGCTGGAAGGGAGCCCACCCCTCACATTCGTGCATCAAGCAAAGGCACAGTATCCTAATGGATCCAGAAAACTTGAAGTCTAGACTTTGCTCATCACTGCTGATGTGTTTTATAAACCTGGGTGAATTACAGAGCTTATCTGAGAAACAGGAAGCATTTGAAGGGTTACTTCCAGCCACTTCCATAAGCTCCCAGATGAAAACCTGTCGATGAAAACATCTCGATGAATGGGGCTTTATGCAGCTTGTGGTTATCTGAATAATCCTTAATACCAGCTCCCTCTTCCTGCCTGATTTCTGCTGTGGTTAAGAAGCCTAAAGTAGTAAGATTAAGAAGCCTAAAGTAGCAAGAAATATGCCCTAAAGCAGTCAGCTAAGGATCCAAACTTAATGGGAACATCTGCAAAGGACTGAGAGCTGGAAAATTAGCTTTGCAATATTGGCTGCTGTGTCTCAAGGCACAAAGGGATTGCTCCCAGACAGGAGGCAGCAAGAGGGAGCAAAACCATCATATCCTACTGCCCCAGCTTGTAGGGCAAAACCCCATCCCGGTTTCAGGCAGGGAGATTAGCACTATCCTGAAGTTGCTGTAACACATGCTGTGGAACAGGCCTTGCTTTCCCCATCCCAGCAGATCTGTGAAAGACAACAAAGTACCCCAGAGCCAGCTGTCTCCACTGTAAGCCCAGAGGAAAGGATCTGACTCTGAAATACGAGCCCTAACAGAACCACCCTTCTTTTCCACAAGGAATAATGGCAAGACTCACTCCAGGCCAGCACCCTGCCTCCCTGCCTTTCCCTTTTATCACCTGCAGCAGGGCCTGAAAGCTCACTGAACACAGCTGGGGGCATCCCACCAGTCCTTAGCCCTTCCTCCTCTGCTCTTCTCCCACAAAGCCGAAAGACAAAGAGGATGAAGCAAAAGATACAAAAGCAAAATTCCTTGAATTTTTTGGTACAAAAACCTGCAGGAAGAGTAGCTTGCCATGGCGAAGTGGGAACTTTCAAAAATGCAGATCAGAGGAAAATCTTGTCCTGAAGTTCAGGAGGGCAAGAGTTACACCAGCAATTCAAAAAAACATTTCTTTGCCCAGATGGTGCCTTGAACATAAACTGTCAAAGTCATTACTCAGACTTTATTGTCAGGGTTATGTTTTCTTTATTCCTTTTAATATTCCATATGCTGGTCATATAATACATTTCTTTGTATTCCTCTTCCCTTTTATTCTCTTTGTTTGTTCCATTCATGACTTATCACCTTCTGGTGGCAATTTAATTATCGGATCTATATTGTTGGTATCTTTTTTTTTTTTTAATATAATAAAAGATTTCAGTACAAAACACTGCAAGTAATTCAATTTCCATCAGTGAGGAAGGAAGTTGGATGTATTCAATGAAAGGGAGGAGAGTAGCTGGCTATAACATTTTTAATAAAAATATAATAGCACTTTGTACTTTTTAGCATCTTCTATTTGGAGAACCTTGTGGCTTCATAATCATTAATATTGCTTAACTTTTTCACTGCACTTTTCATCTATAGCTTTCCCAGCACTTTCTAAAGGTGAATCAGTATCAGCCTCCCTTTTTTTTGCATCCGGGGAAACACTCTGAAAGCCAATACAATCCAGCTGGACAGGGCATACTGCAGGGATGAGACCCCGGGCATCCTGGAGCCCTTTCCATTGGACCGTGCTGTGCCTCAACATGTAGAGCTGCTTAATTTTTCCATGGGTGATAAACAGCCCCATCTCCTTCTCAGATCTCCTTCCATTGCCCACAAAAGCTGAGGGTCCATCACTCTTCAGTGTTGGTCTGCTTTAGTGTGTTCTGCCTTGTCCAATCCAGATTACACTGTGTATCCCTCTGGGCAGGACCTGCACTCTCACTGGGGTGGGAGAGCTTCAGAAGGGTTTGCTACGACAGGACATGAAAGCAACTCAACCCCAACAGCCCTACAAAGATTCTCTGAAATGTCTCAGTTTGCTCCTTAATCGCCTGGGATAGGTTCCTGGTTTTACATTTTGTGTGAAAATTCAGTTTCTCTAGAAGCAAAGAATCCCAGACTTGACTGACCAAATCCCCAGTGACTTGAAGGAGGTGAGTAGGGGTCAATAGTTCTTGTCTGGTACAAGGCTATCAAGTTGCATATTTACAATAAAAACAATGAAATGTTTTCATGTTTTCTCATCAGTTCACATGGAGCTGAGCTGCAGAACATGGATACTGAGGAGGCTGAAAGTTTATATGGATGCAAAAGATTGCCTGGAGAAATCCACAGAAGCAAAATCATCCAAGAGCTTTTAAGTACAGAGGTGCCGCCTTGGGCTCAGAAGCTCCCAAAACAACAAACAGTGTGGTGCAGTGTTTGAAGGAGTGGAGTTCTGTGTCCTCTGTCCTGTTCCCTCGGCACCAGCACCAGAGGTGGGATGATGGGTACACGTGGAACTTCTCAGCACGTGCCAGGCCAGGCAGCCTGGAAGGAAGAGGGGTGTTTGGTGGCCCAGATGTACCGTGTTTTGTACCACACCTGAGTGACTTGGAGCCTTGGTCTCAGGACACACTATTTGATTGGAGAAACTCTGTATGCAAGGCAAGATCTACCTTTAGCAGGCAGGTCCCTGTGTCTGTGTAGTGGCTCCCTGACTTTTCCATGGGTAAAAGGATCCTCTAGATAGGGCCTATGGAACTATATTCTGAGCATGATCAATTTATTTTGTTATGCATTCTTTCAATTTCCTTTCTTCCTAGTAAAGTTCAAAATTACTGAGACTTAGTGTCTTCAAATAATATATATGGTACTTCAAACTGGCTATTTTGCCACCTCTAACTTCTTCCTAAAAAAGGTGGGTTCTTGCTTTTCCTGCTCATAAAGACAGCTCTGCTCCTAAGGCTCCAAACACAACAGTCAGAATGACAGAAGAGGTTATTTTCTAATCGGTAAAGTGTTTAGAGAAAGAGCTTTCCTTATTTTGCTGCTTCTTTAAATATCAGTCAGTTTTCTTTATCCATAGATCAAAGCTTTCCTGTGGTATTTTTTTGTTTCTGCATTGTTTCTTAGGTCAGAAATTATTTACAACACAATGGAGAAAAAGAAATCACCTTTTCTTTCCCTTTTGCTTTTTAAATGCAACCACTAAAAATATTTTCAGTTCCAAAGTTATAATCCAATCTCAAAACACCCACAAGAATTATCTGGGAAGCAAAAAAAGGGGGGAAAAACCCAGTAGAAATATATTCATGAGACTAGCATGTGCATAGCAGATTTATTTATTTATTTATTTATTTGCGTATTTTAATACTAGGGAATTATTGTATCTGCAAGCCAAAACAACAGCACTCCCCAATGCCAACTCCAGCTGTTCATCCCTTGTAAAATTATGAGCTGTTTTCAAGAGCTTGATTAGATTTTGTGATGGAACTTCCGTGTAGCTATGCAGATACTGTTGATTGCTGCAGTGTTGCAAAGACTCCACACAACAAAAGAGTGCAGTTATTGGCCTGATTAGGAAGAATCCTCCTGGAGCGTACCCTAAGCGCGTCGCCATGGTGAGCTCAGAAAGGTGTAGGAGCAGCCATGTCAGGAATAGCCTTGGCATGCCTTTTCCAGCCCCAGTGTTGCTGGAGAGGCAGGCTCTTTGGCTGTCTAGAGCCTAACCCTAGGCCTAAGGCTAAGCCTAAGCCTTACCCTAACCCAGACCCACTACTATGGGTTTTCCAGCTCAGACAGGTGCAGGAGCAGCCATGCTGGGGCCTTGGGGAGTGGCCTTGGCATGCTTCTTCAAGTCCCGCTGTTCCCAGAGCAGCAGGCTCTTTGACTGTCTAGAGCCCAACTCTAGGCCTAACCCTAAGCCTAAAGCTAACCCTAACCCCAACCACTACCCCTAAGCACTACCATAACCACTCTCCTAACCACTCCCCTACCCCTACCCCTACCCCTTACCAGGTGTCATTGAGCTGAAATGTCCATCCTGACTTAATACCTACTCCAAGTCCTTTTGGGGAACACTAGCAAGCAGGCTTACAGAGGCAGGATGAAATAGTTCTAAACAAACCAGTGCATCAGTTGGAGAATTCAGTATCTTCCCACCTGTTGGATCTTCTGATGCTTTAGACGGTCAGGACGGCTAGAGACGAGAGATCTCTGAAGATAGGTCTTAGAGAATGTAGTTTATTGTGAAGGGCGTGGTTGCAGGGGCCCTGCTCGGAGCTGCCAGCTGCAGCTCGAAGCAGGGCAGAAAAGCAAGAGAGAGCAAGAGGTGCACACGAGAGCAAGTGCACAAGAGAGGAGAGGAGAAGAGAGAAGTGCAGAAGTCGAAGAGCAGAAGTGAAGAGATTCTCGCTTACAATACTATAAATCTTCTGTGCTGAATATTCTAATTTCCATTAACCAATCTAGTACAAGATACAAATCCTATAGCATTTACATACAGTTTATAAGTATTATTACTTTACCATACTGTGTTACATTTTAAGCCCTAAAAACTACTCTTTGGACCCCTTCTGCCAAGCTGGTAGGGTCTGCTCTGACCCTTGGACCTGTCTGCAAGCAGAGGGTATTGTTCAATCCAAAGGGGATTACCTTCTGCTGGCTATACCATTGTTTTCCAGTCGTTCAGTAACTAAGGCTTGGTATCTCAAAGCTTGCCTTCATTTCAATCTCACTTATAGTTTCCATATTCTCAGCATCTTTTGCCAGGCAATCATATTTATAAGGCTTTCCTGTTTCGTCTTGCCGAACACCAACAAGTTCTCCACGGAGCTCCAAAAGGCATCTGGCACTGAAGGCAACTGCAGTGCTCGTGTCCTGCAAGGGATTCTGCTGAGCTTGAGGTAGGTGCTGCAGGCTGGCAGCAGTCCAAAACATCTGGCCTCACGCTTTAGGCTGTGATGTAGAAGTTACACCCTGAGCATGTTTTGCTGTTAGAAGTCTCCTAGCAGGTTCTGTGAAAGGAACAATTTTATGTCACCTAATCTGAATTCAAATTTCATAATTACAATTTTACTTCTGCTTCTCCCTGAAGGAAAGACTCAATTATTTATAGAGGTCTAGAAAAGACCATGGGTTTTCTGTGGACAGAACATGCAGCAGCATCATCAGTCCTGGACAGGTTGTCCAAAGCAACTGAAGTTAGATATTGCCAGATTCTGCTAGCTAGAGGCATTAGCACAAGTACTCCACCCTCCACACATGCTTGAAAGAGAGAAAGAAGTGTAGGTGACATGAATTATGCAGCCACTAACTAGCAAGGCATGTGTCATTTCTGAGTTTGTGGTTTTAAATTTTTTCATGCCACAGAGATCTCAAACCACTAAGTATCACAAGACTTGTAAGACAAAAGCCTTAAAATGTCTGCCAAGGATTCACAATAAAGGACATTAAAACTTAAATAGAAAATCGGAAAAGCAGTGAGATTATTAATTGCTACCTTTTAAGCAAAGCTGTCTGTAGTATTAGGACCTTTTGTGGCTTGACATTTGTAGACTTGGTAAATTAGAGCCATAAAAGAAATTGGCCTCTCTAGACACAGGTAAAATCAGGTGTAATACCAGGGGTTACTAGTTAGTTCACAGTCCTTCAGCATATTGCAGATAAAAAACCCTGAGGCCTGTGCTTCCATCCCCATTTTGGCTAATCAGGAGACATCCCCATGTGAGGCACAAGCTGCCCCAGCTCTCCCAGGGAGCAGGTGATGCTGTGAGTTCCCAGGTGAAAGGACTCATGCAGCAAGTAGGAAAATCATGGCTTTATCCTCTCTTTTCCTTTCAGATGATTTACATCCGTAGGAGTGCAAGGAGCAATCAGCCCCTCTCTCTCGCCTGTCAAACCGTAAAGAGTCTAATCCAAATCACTGTTAATATTTCATTCGAGTTCAGTAGACTTTGGAGCCAGCCCCAGGCTCAGACTTAGCATGTCTTTTTGGAAGCTCAGTATCTGATTTTTATTAAGATGTGAGAGGCTCCTGTGAAGCAGAAGCCTTAGGATTCCTGTTGAAACGAGACTTGAAGCAGTGAAAGGAAGAAAAAGTGGATTGTTTGGGCTGCATCTTGCCCTATGCTCAGGAAACTCAGCACTGCTCCAAGAACAGAGAGGAGATATGGAAGTGATGTACTACAGTGCTTGGAGATGTTTTAGCATGATATCCTGTAGCCTGCAGTTCCCAGTGCAAGCAGCACACGGGAACTTGCTGTTTTCTGGGATCTTGGTTAGGGATCAATGCTGATGCTGTGCATATCCTCCAGACGCCTTGCACTTGTTCTGAACTGTGGTGGTGGAGCATCCTCCGCTCTGCCTCATCATTTAGACTGCATGAGGCGTAAGGGAGTCAATGGCATTGGATCATGGAAGCTGTTTTTACATCCCTTTCTTACATTGTGTGTAACTTGTCTTGACCTAGGGAGTTACCTGAAAGAGTCGGAAGCAGGTAAGAAGACTCCTCAGCCACCTCCTTTCTTGGTCTCCACCTCCTCCCACCATGGGAAGGGACTGGCAAGCCAAATGTTGTGTCAGACACCAGAATGCCCCACACTCTTTGGGGGTACACGGTGTTTCCTGTACCAAATGATTGAAGCTCTCCCAGTTCTCAGTGATGCTTGTAGTTGCTCTTCATTGCCACTCAGTTTGTCACCTCTGTGGTGGTAGCATGTAAAACCCAATAGGTCTAGGCCAAATGGAAGCACACCTTGTTAAAATGCAGTATTTTTGAGAATTAATAATAACAGCAGATTACAGAGTTCATGTGCATTTCTAAGTTTTTCTTTTTAATAGCATTTGTTGATATGGCTTGATATAACTGACTAAAGAAATGTAGCATCCTAGAAAATTCAGTCTGGACTGCTGTTTGTAACATTGACCACTGCACTGGTAGGGTCTATCCATAGCTCTTTAGTCTTTTACCATCAGCCTTGAGTTTGCTCAAAGGTGGTGTGAGCTGTTTCGGAGTCTATAATGAGTGGTGCCGTGTGAACTCAACATAACAAGGATCCTTCCTAAGGATTACTGTGTCAGAGTGATCAGAAACCATGACCCTGGTCCTTATACAGACCCATAGAAAAATCCATTAGTATCCTCAGAATAGGCTGGAGAGACACATGAAGTGCTTGCTTAAGCTTAGTGAAGTCACATTAGTGGGATGCCCAGATGTAACCCTCATGCCATGATCACTTTAGTGCGGGGAGGACCCCGAATTCTGAGTGTGCTCAGGCAGAGGCGCAGCGCTCTCCCACGGGCACTCTCTGGGCTGCACAGACGGATGGCAAAGTGAGGAGCAGAGACCAGTGCTGTCTTTCCTCTGAAAGAAGGATTAACAAAGAGTCTGTCAGTAGGAGCCTGGGAGTGAGAGATCCCCATAATGGCAGAGCAAGTGAATAGCATGTGTTTAAAGAGCCCATAATCCTATATTTACACAACAGTCCTTAATGGCTCATTCAGAGCCATTGCAAAGAACCAAGTAAATAGTGTGGTTAGAAAGTCTGTTACTTTATATTTACTCACTAGACCGTCTGCTGTGGGAGCTGTGAATGTCATGGAGAGCTAAAAGGAGCATTCTTTTGATTTCCTTTTTTTTTT